>CALNHX010008403.1:0-61184 GCA_940337035.1 Agriotes lineatus | reverse complement strand
TTTCCACGACATTGAAATTATGGATGAAGCAACTGCAGAAGAGCCAATTCCAGTACCTACAAAGGATAAGCTAGAAAAGGAATCGATCAAGAGAAAGAAAAAGCTTCACAAATCTACAGCAAATATTGGTCCGCCAGTACTTGAACCCCAGGTGGATTTAGACAAGCACGACCAGTCGCGGTTACCGTCAGATTCAAATTCGACCAGCAAATCTCGCTCGGAGTCCCCCTCCGATTACATGGTCGACTACAATACTTTAATTCCAAACATTGCCCTAGAATGTGGAAGCGATGCAGAAACTTCCAAGCGTGAAGCCTTGAAGAAATCTGCTCGGCCCGATTCCATTATCAAGGAAGCAGTTGAAATATCCAAGACAATGAAACTTAAAAGTAGTTGTGATAATAAAAATAGTGCAAGTGCTGTGCAGCGTCTTGGTTCAAATCCGTGCATATCAGTTCGACAGTTGTTCCCTGGCGAAGAAGAATTAGGACTGCAAGGTAGTATTGAATTCGGTACTGTAAAAGAGAAGACTCCCGAAGGTTGGGAGAAATGTTTAACTACAATTCAATACGATGGTGACACTAAGCTGCTGTGGCAAGAGCTTCAAAAGCCCTACGGTAACCAAAGTAGCTTTCTAAGACATTTAATTCTTTTGGAGAAATATTTTCGCAATGGAGATTTAGTTTTGGCGCCAAATGCAAGTCATCATTCAATTAACTATAGTGAATCAGTGCAAAATCGATTGCGTGCATATGACAACATACCCATGAATTCGTACAATTTGCACGGACCCTTCAGTGTCAAAAAAAGCAGTAGTGGAATCATTACGACAAAAGACAGCGGCACCAGTGTATCTATCATCAATGCCGCTAATATTCCTAAGAACACTCCCATCACGTTCTCGCAGATCAACAACTTCACACCCAACGTAGTAAATAAGACAAGAAACCCTGGGCTTCCCCCGGGACTGATTTCGTTGCACCCTGGTACGGCTCGTCCAGCTGCGCCGCCTTTAATCAAAGTTCCACAACCACAAAAAATTAAAATTCCACTGACGAAAAACTGGCGGCCCAATTTGATTCCAATTGATCCTAGTAAGAAATCAGACAAGAAGCCGGGTTATGTTAAAGTAATTTCTGGTGGAAAGCCTTATCACATTACTGTCGATGACTACAATCGCATGTGTGCTATTAAGAAGAGCTACGATTTGAAGCAGAAGCGCATGTTGGAGGCTCAAGCGACAAGTGCCTCCACGCCTTTGACTCAACCATCTGTAAGTCAAACCATATTAAAGTCCATAATACCCCGAAAGGGATTAATTATTTCTAAAACTGCCACTATTACAAGTCCTAAAAGTGATCATTCTTTATCTGACGGAATTGAAACTGAGAGTAGCTTGGAAAAGTTAGATAGAACAGTAGAAAACATAGAATCTAAATTTGCAGAATCTACATCCATGATGCTTTTACCCAAGATACCAAAATCTCTAACTGTTATACCGCAGACGGTTACCCACAAGCCCTCCCGACCGTCTAGTCCCGCTTTACTGATCACTGCTAAACCAAAGCCCTCGACAAGTAAATCATGATTATTTTTGACAATGCATTTAAGTGCCTCGTTATTAAAGTGTTTAAATCTTATATTTGTAGCTACAAGATTGAAATTATTGATAGCGTTTTTGTTTTTTGTTACACAAAGTATTTTTTTGAGAAAAACTAAATTATCAAAGATATACCTGTTACATTTAACTGTTATTTAGAGACTTAGGAAATAATATTTTTTTAATTGCTAGGAATTGTAAATATGTATTTATATCGCTATACCATACTGTACCTAATAATCTACATAATTCACTCTAGACTTAACGTTTGTACATTGTAAATTGGCAACTCCTGTAGATTATACGTGCCGTTAAAGATCCATTATATTGAACAAGGACGGAGGAAATAAATATAATTATTTTTACATCATGTTGTTAAGGACTTATATCATTTAGCAATAATAAATTTAGGGTTTAAATTTTCTTCCATTCTCTAAACAATAGGCACTTAACAGAAAATGCTAAAGCCTTCTGGCATTTTCCTTCAATCTGTACTTATTACAACTAACAGTTTACTTCTTACACATACTTTTATTTAATTTTCAAATTATTACAAAAACGTCATTTTTGGTAAGCCCGTATTTAATATTAATTTTTTTAAATACTTTGATGCGATGTTGCAAAAGTAGGGTGATCTTCAGTGATGGTTTCTTCATTCAATATTGGTGCTACCACTATCTGCTGTAGGTGGAACCCACTAAACGAGTGGGATTACACAAAATTGCAATTATATTTTTAAAAAACCGTTAATAATTATGTGAAATTATACATGGGTCAACAATTTACTGTTTTTATTACAAGCTATGCAGGACATATGCTATTTACTTATTTAAATTAATTTCTATACGCAGATACTAATTGACAGGTTATTTTAATTTAGCAACAACACTACATTTTATAATAATTAAAAAAATCCACATTATGAAAAGCCACCTTTTTCAATACCTACATTATAATGATTATTATTTCCGTGATATGAATTTAATACTTAGGGATTACTGTTTTAAAATATTTTACACTTTATAAATGTGAAGGAACTATCGATTACATATCTATAAATTCATTATGTTGTGTGTACCAGAGAAAAAAAAGCAAAAATGCTGTTTGTCTGATAATTTGATAACGAATGTATTGTATTTCTTGAAATTAATAGACAGCAAACATTATAGGCATGAATTGCTTAATGTTGGAAAGAAATTATTAGAAAAACTAACAGTGGAAATAATGGAATATTTTATTGTTGCTTTTTATCATCTCTCGCCCATTAAGCAATTTGTGTAAGAAGCTGTCTATTCATTATCAAAGAACTGAAGGAATTTGTTGATCTGCCTGGAAAGTGTCCATTAAAAATATGTATATTCCTTGAAATAAACAATCGTAAATGGCATAAATACATTATCTAAATTGTAAATTGTGTGCTGATGCCGCGATAGTTATTACACTTGATACAGAAATTTATGTTTGTTCGTAGATCAAGCATTGAAACTTTGAACAAAAAATGTGTCGCAATCTAGTTGGGAAAAAGATGATTCAACATTAAGTCGATCTACAGAAATGAGTCAGAATCAAGGGTTAATGTACAACAAGCTTGACTCCTGATTTTTCATACTTGTTATAATATAACGAAATGTAGATGCCCTCAAATATTCCCTGTACTATTCAAGCCATCCTAAATAAATAATACGTACATACATACATATCTTTTGGTTATAAGCATAATTTGTGTGGTACCAGAAAGAAACTTTTTCGATAGTATACTGCAATTCAAGAATTTATTAATGAATACTTACTCCTAAATATACTCCGTAAAATATTTCTAAAATTGAAAGAAAAAGCAAATTGTTGACTCATGTGCATACAAAAATAGTAGTAGTAATTAAACACCACCTAATATCGAAATATATGGGTTAGGTTTCATGTATAAGCAGAAAAAACAAAAGGCAATTTTCACGTTTGAACTACCTATCTCATTAAATATTTATTTAAGTATTAATAGCGTTTTCGAAAACTTTACTTCATAGGAATATTACCGTCACCATGTTTTGTTTTACGTATGTAATCAGTTTTCTTCATCGGTTGCATTGAATACCAGAACGATCTAATTATTAGAATATTGCCTATACCATAAAAATGATTTTACAATAATATATGCTCACAATTGTTTCTATGTTGTTTCACGAAACATTTTTATTTATTATGAACTAGCATTATACGTTTTTTATTTATAAATGTACTTTTAAATTGAGTGATTTTGTTTAATAGTAGGGTTAATATTGGTTTGAAGTATTGAGGACTTGATTTACAAAAGGCTGAAAATCTGTTTTAGAATCGAACGCTTGATTAAGTTTGTTAACTCGAGCAATTTTGTATTTTGTTATGAGTTAAGAGTTTGTTTAGGAATGTGTGGATTCAAAGAATGAATATTACCTAAGTTTATTATATAACTGTATATATCTGGGCGTTCTTATTATTATCAATAAATAATTTTCAATACTGCTGTGTTTGGTTTTTACTTTAATCGTGGAGTATCCTGATGTCGGTAAAGATACAGATTAAATAATCAGTGATAACAGATTTCCAACAACTACACGTAGCATTTAAAGCTGTAACTAATCAAGAGTGATAACTCTGATTAACTTATGTTAAGAAGTGAAAATAATAAATACATATTCCAAGAAATTCTAACATGGTAAGTAAATTCTATATTAAGTAGTAAGTTTTTATATATTGCTAGTAAAAACGAATATTTCAAAATAGTTTCATACACTTTAGTTGTCAACACTTTGGTGTTTAGAAATAATGAATACTTTGTGGATAACGACTGCTCTTTAATAAAATTGAATAATATTCACACATAAATGCACAACTATATACAAAAATTCATATAGTTTGTAACAACTACCATGGTCATATTATGGTCCTATTGTTTGTTGAGACTAAGGGCAGTCGGTGCCTAAGGTACCTGGTACTCTGCATGACTAGACCTTGTCCATTAACAAACTACCATGGTAATACTTTAAATCACTCTAGTATTTAGATAGAACTCGATCAACAAATGAAATGACCAGTGTCGGACTGGGCCACCGGGCACCCGGGCAAATACCCGGTAGGCCAATCGAGTTTGGAGGCCAAAAAATTTTTTAAAAATCGCACAAATGTTTGAAGCTCTTAAAAAAATTGTAATACGCGTTGGTAGAGCAAATCCAAAATTTACAACACAACTCTCAATCCGCTGACTGTAATTCAAAAATCTTTCATTAGATGTGTAGCGAGGGTATCGCCACTGACCCACACAGCGCCACTTTTTATCGACCTTAATTTATTAAATTTAAAAAGTTTATATTGCACCACAGTGTGTAAAATATTTTTCTTTAAGAGTAAATTTTTTCAGTTTCAAACACTCCAGTTCGCGATCAAAACTGGAAATTTATAAAGTTCCATTCTTTTACAAAACATACTCGCGGAGATCTTTTAGCTACTTGGCGCCTAACATTTATAATAACATTCCAAGCGAAGTAAAACAAAGTAGAATTTAAATTTAATGTAACAATGTCACACTAACATCTGATACCGACTCATAATTTATTTTTGTTTTTGTTATGGTTTTATTATATATTTCACCTCGGGGAAATAGAACCCTTTTTTTTATTTTTTATTTATTAGTTCCAAAAAAGCTTTATTTTGGTTAAATGTAGTTACTTTTCATACATCTATTTATCCTAATCTTATGTGTTTTCATGATTATAATTTTGTTATATTATTTTTAAGCAATTATGTATTCTTTAAGTTAAGCAATAAATTTACTTTACTTACTATATACGTACGTGTGGTGAATACGCGTTCTATTTGCAAAACGGTCTTTTTTGTTTTATTAAATGAGACATTTGTCTCACTGAACTGCTAGTTTCATATAATCAATCAGTAAAAAAATTATTTTAAAAAAAATGTTTGACGGGTTTGAAAAGATAATAGCTAGTGTCACAAGATTCCTTGATTTAATTACAGAGAACGCGTATTTAAATGAAAATGACATAACAATTGAGACTGAATTTCCAGTATTGAGATATAGGAGAATAAAAAAAATCTAGGAGAAACTGTCGGGGATGAATCTATTGATCCTACGAAAGAAAGTTTTGAAAAAAAATTAAATGAACTTATAAAGTGATTGTTAATCAATTAATGCAAAGCATGGAAGACCGATTCACTAAAAATGAGAAGATTTACAAAACTTTCAGTTTCTTTGATTCGAGTACTTTTCAACAACTGCTCAACTAAATGGAGAAAATATTCCTGATTTCGCTTTTGTCGCAATTTCAAAGCTAACAAACATCCCACAAGACATCATAAAACCAGAATTGATTCATTTTTAAAAATAGATTTTCACTTTACAAAAAGAACAATCCCAGTCTATGGTGACTGTGACTGAACCAATCACGACCCCTGATCACAACACTAACAGCCATGTTCATAGTCGTTCGCCAGCGGCTCACCGGCGAGTCGCCGGAGTTTTATTATGAATAGTATGTTGGCGGCACTGTACGTCTATGTCAAATTCGAGGTTAGCAGGTTAGATTTTGTGTCAATTTCTGTCAAAACTGACGGAAAACCTAACCTGCTAACCTCGAATTTGACATAGACGTACAGTGCCGCCAACATACTATTCATAACGAATCTCCGGCGACTCGCTGGCGAGCCGCTGCCGAACGACTATGAATACGGCTGTTATAGTGATGACAACGAAAATGACACAGAAGAAAATCCAAGTTTTCAATTAAATATTTGGTGAGGGGTCAAAAGATAATTGTGCAGGTTGTATGAATTGTTTGCTCTAAAATTTTACACAAATATCATTTGCACGCCATTGCATATAGCAATTTCTACTTAGCCTACAAATAATACTTACTGACATTATCATGCACACAAGTAGCCTGTGAACGGGTATTTTCTAAAGTGAAAATAATCAAAAATAGGCTAAAAACTTTATCGCAAGAAAGGTTAGAATGTTTTCTAATGTTGAATGTGGAGTGTGATCTACTCCAAAGCTTGAATTTCGAAGAAATCGTTGACAAATTTCCAAATAGATCAGCCTCTTTAAAATCAAAATTATTGACGTGATTCATATTGTTAAGTATAATTATTATAATAGAATAGAGTGTAAAAGTTCCTATAGGGTCAAAGCTTGTGATCATAATTATCTATATCTTTTCATTATAATTTTTCCAAACTCAAAGTTTATAAAGCATAATAGAGAGAGAATATTTTTTTTGTTATTTGTTTTGTAATTTCAAAGTTGATAAGAACAGAATAATTACCTACCTCCTACCAATTTTATTCTTTGTTACCTTGTTTTATGTTTAAATTTTAACATTATGAGAATAATTATTTTTTTTATTCCTTCATCGTTTGCTTTATCGTAGTTATTGATTTTGTTGTACTTCCACCTGCCATTACTGGTAAGGGCGGTGCGTTTTGCTTCTTCGAGCTCCCTACAATCATAAAAATATCGCCTGCAGCAGAACCTTTCCCCCTGGACTCCCCTTTAGCCAGGGGCTGTGCCTCCTCCCCCCTCTACATGTAGAGATCACATGCATCCTTTGCCCGGTAGGCCAAATTTTGCCAGTTCGACGCTGGAAATGACTGACGTAGAATCAATCAACCAAAGTGCAATGACTGTTGTCGAATGAATAATTCGTATGGAATGTCGTAGTGCTTACCCTGGTCGTATTTATATTGTATTGGCTTGGTTCGATAGCATCAGTGGATTGATTTAGTGGGGCGTCTTGCCTTGGTAGCAACTCCTTGCAAGTGAAAGTGCTAACTGCCATTGTCCTAGGGTTTTGCGTCAGTGAGAGAATTTATGACGCCTGCGGGTGGTTCCGGGGTCCTTATCCTCAACTATAATAATTTCTCTTTATTGTAGGAATTTCCTAATATACAACATAAATAACAATTTACATTTATAGTGTATGGAATAAAAACAATATTTAGCAAAACTTACATCATCTTAAAAATAATATAAGTACATAAGTACAATTAATACAAGTACTGTAACATTCAATATACAAGGTGGGCCATTTTAATCGACGCGTCCAAATATCTCCGTTGGTAAGCCGAATAAAAAGCAATTGTGCAGACAAAAGTTATTCAGTCAACTTTCAAGGTAATTTGAAGGTCAAAATCATTTTTTTTAATGGGAACTTCTATTTTCGATGCCGGATTCAGTGAGCGGAAAATTTTATATCCAAAATGATAGTTTATAACTCGTTGGAGTGACCTTGAAAAGGTCAAATCAAGGTTAAGTCAAAGAGCATATGCTCTTTGGTTAAATGTTGAAAATTTTTCCAGAAGCTGTTTTTCGAATTTGGATGATTTAAGGCCGAAAAAATATTTGAGTAGACTTAGGGGACAATAACCTTGACCATCTTGTCCTTTAGGTCAACTGTGAAGATCATTCAAAGGTCAAAGTTATTGTTCAGTTAACTGGACCCCCCGTCCAATCCATCTCATAATTTTCAACATTTAACCTTTTCAAGGTACTCCAACGAGTTATAAACTATCATTTTGGACATAGAATTTTGTGCTCTTTCCGAATCCGGCGTCAAAAATAGGGGTTCCCATATTAAAAAAATTATTTTGACCTTCAAATGACCTTGAAAGTTGACGTCAAGGTCAAAGTTATTAGTACAGTCAAATGACCCCCATCATCCTGAATAACTTTTGTCTGCACAATTTTTTCTTATTCGGCTTACCGATGGAGATATTCGGATGCGTCTATTAAAATGGCCCACCCTGTATAACATTCAATAATATGGCACATAACTATTATATCTGAAGGTGTTGTACTACCTCGACCCTCGTAAGGTAATGAGAGTTTTTGTGCTCTTAACAAAACCAACTTAAATGCGTTCTTTAAGGCTGTATGAATGAGGCATTATATCATTTTTTGTCTTAAAGCTATATTAAGATATTATTGCGTATTTAATTTAAACCTACTAACTCGCACGAAAACGTCCCAGTATGACATGGCCACTCCGTGACGTCACAACGCAATAAACAAGCACGTGTGCATTAGGGAATCTATTGCAAACAACATTATATGTGATTTTGTGACTGCTCCACAGGTTAAAAATGTCTGCAGAATAAAGGCAATCCCTTTTAAGTTAACACATAACACAATTAAATCGGCAAAACCGGACTGTAATCTGCGATCTGCGAAAGAACTGCAGTAGCAGCGATAAATACGGACTACGTTTTACTCTTATGTGAACTTAACTTGTGCTGTGTAAGATTTTTACATGTTTGTGCTAAGTACACACAAATTTTAAACTGCAATTAACCTAAATTCATACTTTTGTTCGAAACACATTGTGATCATATTTGCAAGTAATCGAATCGGCTTTGATATTTTAAACACAATGAGTTGAACAGTGTGCTATATAAGTTCGGCAGAACATATTAGAGCGAGACAAACAGTTACTCGCGACTCTGGCAGGAGTATATAAAACCTCCAGTCCTCTAGATCACCGCTCTTCAGCGATAATCCCACCATATGTACTTATTTCTACAGCCATATCACGTTTCGTGTCACATGACAAATTTCTTTCGTTTTGGGTTCAAATTAAATTGATTTTTTTTGTTTTAACGTGAAATGTATCCAAATTGGCTTTGATTAAACATGTTTTTCTTTAACACTAAAAGTACCCTATTGCCTGACTGGCTCTTAGGGTTCTCTGTCTACATTGCGCATTAAATAGCCATAATTGCGTTGCTAATTGTGCGCACTGACACTGACTGCAATAGAAATCTTCACGGGTTTTGATACTATTCGTAAAGCCAAATTACAAATTTTTTATTTAAAATTTAAAATTATTTAAAAAAATAACTAGCTGCAATATAAAAAGACGTTCAAAAGTTTTTATTCGAATAATGCACCTTCTACATCAGCACAAATTTCAACTCGAGATCTGAATTCATTATAACTTCTTCGAATTTTCACTATCTATAAAGATCGTATCGCATTTGTTATTCTTAGTTTTAACTGTTCGTCTCCGTGTTCTAATGGTTCACTATAAACAATTTGCTTCAATCGTCCCCACAAATAAAAATCCAAAATTGACAAATCTGAGCTCCATGGTGGACATAAAATTGGACCATTCCTCCCTATCCATTTTTTACCAAACTCAGACGTTAGCCAATCACAAACGATTTGAGAATAGTGCGCTGGGCATCCATCGTGTTGGAAGTACATTGAATTAGTGTAAAATATAAAAATTTGGTTATACAAAAATATGTAGCTACTAGAAAGCTAATTTATTTAAAAACTTGTTTATCTCTTTTTATTTTTCGTTATGTTCATATTTTTTGTGTAAAAAATAAAATAGATTTGATGCATGGCAGTTATTCAGAAAAACGCCTTGCATCATATTGTATTCTATTTTTTACACAAAAACTATCAGCTTTACGAAAAATTTAGAAAAGTTCAAGCTTTTTAAAGAATCAGATTTTTATATTTTTATAAAATGTTCTAATAAACACATTTATAAGGGATGCTAATTTCCACCCGTTTGCAGTTTTCAGTATAATAACAAAAACATAATTTTCACCCACCTCTTTAGGAGAGTGTAACTCAGCATGGAGGAATGTAATAGAACAAGTTTATATGCAAATATTTATGTTTCAACGTCCTCTATAACCCCCAGAAATTTGTCAGTGTACCTTTGAATCACCCTGTACATCAATTTGCAAATTAAAAAAATTTAGTCGCTGGGATTCGAATTCTGCGCTCCCAGGCGAATTAATTTAATATTTCTGTTGCAATTTCTAGTCTGCTGCTCGGTCCGCTTCTTGGACCACTGCGTCATGACCAAATTATACATGTTTTTGCTGCTTTATAAAGACGCCATACTATTCCGCCCCATTTGTAATGTTTACCCTGTATCTGTTAGGTCTCATTTTCATCAGGGGCCTCAGCTATGTACAAATTACTCTCATCTATTCCTCAGTTAAAGCAAAAATAAAGACAATTTTATTTTTTTAATGTGCTTAGCTTGTATATATTTGTCCGAAATTTTCTCAGGTTCATGCCAGGTGGATATATAATTCGCATGCAAAATATTGTCTTCTCCCAACAAATAGTTTTTGAATTATACTGGCAATAGACAGACAGAGAGATTAAATTGAGAAAACCTGTTTTTCGTCATCTAAAGACCCTGAAACGAAGATCTAAAGAAATCTCGGAAGGTGATTTTTTGTGCGATTACAATGCCAGTGATTCATAGATCATGTGTGTTTCAATTGTTTTTCTAATCTCTAAAACATCTTTGTGGAGTTCCATCAGTCGAGATGTTTTTTATTTTTTAGTGCAGCGTAATATCCAGAACCACGAAGTGTTTTTTTGAAAAAATCTTTAAAAATATGAATCTTAATTACAGGAAATAAATGTTTTATTAGCTAACGTCACTTTTAATTTAAGACAATTTCTGGAGAAGAAATTCGTCTATTAAAAAATGTGATGTCTGTCTAACCGCACTCAGTTGTGTATTTATATTACAGGTGCTTATTTTGATCAATGTTATAATGTATTATTTCTTGAAATTTTAATTTTACAAAATAGAAAGCTAATTCTATGTTTTTGAATCTGACATATGTTTATATAAATTCTTCTGCTTAAAATTATTTTACAATGTATTTGTTCAAATTTCATGCAAATCACCATTTTAGTGCAGCACCTGGTGGCCATTCTAAATTATCTTGAATATTTTAAAATACATGATAGTACGAAATTTATAGAAACCTATCTCTTACAACTAAACAACCTTAACATGTGAATATTTGATATGCAGGATTGAGATATAAATTGCAAAAACAATTTTAAAATAGATAGCACTACTACTAATACGTCAGAGGTCAAGGTTTACTAGTAATTACATAAAAATGAGTCACATACGTAGAATTAAAAGTTGCTATTCATGGCCAGTATTTCCACATTTTTAGCATCTTGATAAATATGGTAAGTAAAACTTTTAATTTTTGTATAGCTTCTGTAAAACAATGTGTTTCAGTTTTTTGTGTTTTAATATAAAACTCATAAGCTAAGTAGGAATAGAATAATTTGTGTAAGAGTTTAAAAGTATCCAGGAATCATTAAAATCTATTCAAATTTATTGATTTATTTACCCGCAGTGTTGATCCAGATATAAAGTTTTTAAGGCCTTGCCTGTAATAAATATTCATAAATATTTACACTTCTTAAGCTGATAACGTGATTGAATTTAATCAATGTCTGCCAGTCAACTAAAGCGACTAAAAACTGCTCGGGGCTCTATTTCAGTTTTTGGGACGATGTATGTTTGACAAAAGATACTTTCAAAAATAAAACACATAAAATTGCAGTACCAGACTAAACCTAACTGATAACCACTTGAAATAACTTAAAATTGTAAGCAGCACTAAAATAAAGCCTAAATGCAATGTTATTTTAATTAGTAAATGGATGCACAATATTGATATATTTATATTAATTAATGTAAATAACAAAAAAGTTAAGCTGCATTCTTGAAAAATATCAATTTTGGTTTTGACCTATTTGTTTTCAAAATTGCCCTTGCCCTAAAAAGTATGGAGACGCTTGTAGCAGTGTAATTTATATTTAAAATCTTACAAATTTAATATTTTCCTAACATGCAATAGTGACGTATACTAAATGATGTGGCAATCTGGAAATATTTAAAATTTTAAAAATAATGTGATGTACTAGAAGTCTTTCATTTTGTAAAGTACACCGCGTCATCGATGCGCAGAACGCTAGAAACGTCCGGACGAGTCCATTACGTTCAACAAGGTGATTTCCGCGGTTGTATTCAGTTCATTGCCGTTCGTCGTGTCATTTTGTTTACATGTTTCCATGACTATTAACCCGTTAATAATATCAAAAAGGAGTTTGGGCGAGCACCTTACAGTCTGGTAGCTACATGACACATTGGGGTTAGTCATTTATTTTCCGTAGCACCATATTCGAACTTCTCAGGTCACACGCGTATTCAAGAGCCTTTGGCCTGCGCCCTCTGCCAGATTCCTAGCTGTTGTCTAAAATGCTGCCACGACCAAATAGCGAAGTTCCATGCACAGCTTTGGCAAAAATTCACAGCAAAACGGGCAAATTTAGTGATAATTCCTCGCGCGGAATAGAGCGGGTGACGCACGGCGAGTCCTCCCGCCGCGGAAAGCGTTTAGCGGAGGGCGGCCTCGCGAGCTTCTAGTAGAGCTTGTACTTCTTATGACATGCTAATTTATTTAGCATTTGAAACCAAAAAAAAAAAAATCAGCATGAAGTTTTCCTTTAAAATGGGAATTTTAATGTGCCTCCCTAAAAATACCTATTGCTACGCCACTGATACCGTATATTGGCGCATAACTGTAGCCACGCCTATGTACTTCTTGCTTTGAAGCCACTCTAGTGTAGTATAGGTACTTCTATTCTCACTAGCCACTGTATCTGTATATAATATACAGTGAGTAGTGATTGAGCTACCGAGCTCTGTGGATTAGTGGTTAGAGCTCCTACTTAGCATTCGGGGGGTTGTGGGTTCGATTCCCATGGCCGTCTGCTCTGATTCAGGTTTTTAAGTGGTTTTCCTGAGTCAACAGAGTATCTTCTATGAGGCAAATGCCCGGGGCAGTACTTCTCGCCTTTCCTGGCCTCTCTTCCATTCTCCACCCCTCCTTTGTCGAACCCAATCTGAAATACCTGTTATTGGCTGAAGAGGGCCGCAAGGGTCCCTATAGCAGCCCGTCTCCAGTTAGGAGAATTGAAATGACTTTAAACCTTTACCTTTACCTTGATAATAGAAGTTTTGTAACTCATGACATATCTATAATAGTGAGAGAATCTTTCATACATCATAAATTGTGACACTTTATGGTTATGGAAAATAAGTTCTTATTCATCATCTCATCTGCCTATATCTATCCGTTGTAGGATGTAGGCCTCTCCAAGAATTATACATTGGTCGCTGTTTTACACTTTTTGTTGCCAGTTTTAATATGCCGTTCCTTTAATGTCATTGGTCCATCGTAGTAGTGGCGTAACTTTGGTACCTGCAGACCCCACGGCCGCGGGGGCGCCCTGACCATGAGGGGGCCCGCAGGGTCCCCTAATTTTCTTTTTCTTTCATTCAATAAACCCATGCAGTAAAAAATCTTCCTAGTTTTATTTTTATAATAGGATGTCCACGCAAAGTGCAAAAGTATAGTTTTGAATTGCCGGCCTTTAAATTCAAGCTGACATAGATTGTTTTGTAATATAGGCATAAGTTAATGAAAGTGGCAAATTTCCTGTAGTCATAAGGCTGATTTGAGTTGTAAGAACTCTATAATTTAACAACATGATCATTAAATGTTGGATTTATGGATTGTTTGATGATTACCCGCATTTTCATTCTGTTAGCACATTTTCATTCTGTTAGCATAGTAGTTGCCAGCTGTACGTTACTTACCTCGTCCGTAATTCGTAAGGTAATTTACGAACTACACTCCCGTAGAAGCGCGAAAAAATGCAACGACTGTACGACTGACAATGTGTCCATTATTGTCTACATTTGTGCATTTTAACTTGGTGAATAGTGAAGTTTTGATATGTTTTAGTAGACATTAGATATTTTCAATTGTAAATATGTTATCTTGCTTTCGTTTAAATATAAACCAGTCATTACTCAACCAATCACGAGGCGTTACGTTGGTGATTAATGATACAGTTAAAGGTGTAAGAGAAATTAAATCTTTTTTTGGTACTGTTCAAAACATATACACATTTTTTGGATTAAGCATAAATCGGTAGGGTTTTTTAAGTTCAATTACAGGAGAATCTGTTATAAAAGGAAACTTAACCCTATACGATGGTCTTCTAAAACACACACTCTCACCGCAATTAAATTACTGCTGCTCTTAATAAAATAATATTGACATAAAAAAGGAAGAATGCGATGAGGAGAGAAGAATCCTAATAGTCCGGGAGCCAGCGACCTTTTTTAATGACCAAAACCACAAAAGCTGAAAATGTTTCCTAAGCTTTATTTGATATCACTAGTAAGTGAATGGACCTCCAGCTGGCGCACTTCCGGGGGGTGTAGCTGCGGCAGCCTCCCAAACACGTAAAATAATAATTTAAAAAAACTAATGCCACAAAAGCTGAAACTTTGTTAACATGTTGATTATGTTATAAATAAATGAAAAAACGTATCCAGCCGAATTTAGAGTGGGGGATTATGCCCCAGCTTTTCACGTAAAGAAGTGAAAAATATGCGCTGAATAAACTGATACCGCAAAAGCTGACATTTGGTAAACTAATAGTTAAGTTAATAACTTAAACAAAAAAAACATCCAGCTATATATTTAGTGGGGGAAAAGTGCCCAGCTGATGCAGTGAAAAACGCTGCGCGTCGGTATGCGCTCGGGCGCGTTGTATCTTTGACTGCATCAGCTGGACACTTTTCCCTCACTAAATATAAAGCTGGATATATTTTTCGTTTAACTTATTCAGTTAACTATTGTATTACCAAATTTTAGCTCTTGCGGTATTAGATATCTATACTTTTCTCATTAAACACAGCCCGTCCATGCAGTTATTGGATGATATACGTATAACTTTTCTGCTCTAAAAAAAGATAATAAAAAATAGGTTTACTATGAATTATTAAATTTTTTTAGCATTTATTTACAAAAAACATACTAAAAATAAAAAGAAACGTATACAGTGCATTCCAATTAAAACGAGCCACCCCGTATAATTCCGTTATTTTTATATTTATATAAAAATCCTAAAATACGTCAATTTTTCTTTTTAGGGGGACACAGTTTTGTGTCAAAATTTACTCGTTCAGAGTTAGCTCCTCCCCCCACCAACACAAACGTCAAAAAGTTCAAATAGGAAAGGGGGTCGAGTAATACCTCATCTTAAAGGGTATCAAATTCTTCTTTTAATGCTTTTTAGTTTTTCAAAATCGGTTTTGTAGTTTCCGAGAAAATTTACCCTAAAAATGGTAACCCGCAAAAAAGTAATGTTATGGGCTCACACCTTTTATAACCTTCTCACTTGTGAGTACAACACCTTTTTTGCAAGAGAAAAAACTAAAATAAAACCGGTAACAACTAGAACTCCCATAATCTTTACTCAAGTTGGCTTTTAATAATGGGGTGGCTCGTTTTAATTGGAATGCACTGTATAGTGTACAATGTATCAACAAATTTTTTAGATTTGGCCTTCTTCGGATTCATCGCCATCGAACTCATTATCGCTTTCGTTATCGCTGCAATTGATGTCGATCTTTAAAATATCTTCGTCATCATCTATAAACATATATAATAATAATAATAATATATTAAAAGATATAGATGATACTAATATAAAAACGTATAACACGCGAGAGCAAAATTGTAACGCAAATCGGATTATGAATTATAAAAAAAGTTTTCATGCTATACAAAATTGTTATAAATATTATTCAGTTTAATTTTTAAATTAAAATTAGGTTGGTAAAATTAAAAAGAAAAATATACGGTACCCCCCAACCACGAAAAGCGCCCTTCCGTGCTTTCCAAGAACATCAATCCGTTTCGCTAATACAATGAAATGTTATGAACCAGTTATTTATCAAAAAAAAAAACCTAAAAAAATTTAAAAAACTATTTGCACTTTTATGTGTAAATATTTACTTTTCGCATTTTAATGTCCACATATTTACTGTTTATGCTATGTATAAATATTTAAATGTGTAAATATTTACTAAAACCCTTTAAATTCAAAAACTTGTGAGATAATATAAAAACTGCATGGACGCGCGTGTTTAATGAGAAAAGTATAGATATCTAATACCGCAAGAGCTAAAATTTGGTAATACAATAGTTAACTGAATAAGTTAAACGAAAAATATATCCAGCTTTATATTTAGTGAGGGAAAAGTGTCCAGCTGATGCAGTCAAAGATACAACGCGCCCGAGCGCATACCGACGCGCAGCGTTTTTCACTGCATCAGCTGGGCACTTTTCCCCCACTAAATATATAGCTGGATGTTTTTTTCGTTTATGTTATTAACTTAACTATTAGTTTACCAAATGTCAGCTTTTGCGGTATCAGTTTATTCAGCGCATATTTTTCACTTCTTTACGTGAATAGCTGGGGCATAATCCCCCACTCTAAATTCGGCTGGATACGTTTTTTCATTTATTTATAACATAAGCAACATGTTAACAAAGTTTCAGCTTTTGCGGTATTAGTTTTTTTAAATTATTATTTTACGTGTGTGGCAGGCTGCCGCAGCTACACTCCCCGGAAGTGCGCCAGCTGGAGGTCCATTCACTTACTAGTGATACCAAATAAACCTCAGGAAAAATTTTCAGCTTTTGTGAAATGACTAACTCTAAACGGTCGCTGGCTCCCGGACTATAACCTTCGTCGATAATTTTGAATTTGTGATTCTTTGTGTTTTTATGAATAAAATTTTAGGGGAAATTGAAGTCACTTAAAAAATGCTACAGAATCCAGACAAGGATATGATGAAAACTACAACCTGTATTAGAAAACCCCTAGAATATTTGAAAAAATATCGAAGTGAGCACCTTAGAAGTGTTTTGACACAGACTGATGCGAAACCTAACCTGCTAGCCTCGAATTTGAAACAAACTAACGCAAAACCTAACCTGCTAACCTCGAATTTGGCACAGACTTGCAGTGCCACCAATGACATGTAAACAGTCTATGTCAAATTCGAGTTGCTAATGCAATAGGGATTCAGTTAGCTTTATAAATCGTATTTTGGATTGCATTTTTACCTGGTCAGGCTCGTCATCTTACGTGAATAACCCTGTATATTTATGATAAAAGGCTGGTAGGTCTATAGTCTCTTAATTTGGTTTTATTTCCTTTTTTGAACAGTAATATGAGGATGGCATTATCCCACTCTCTTGGAATTTCTATTACTTTCATGCATTGATTAAGTAGAAGTTTTAGTTGTTTTAATAATTGTTGAGTATCTTCTTTTATCGTTTCTATTAATACTCCATCTTTATCTGGCGTTTTGTTTCTTTTCATTTGATGTAGATATCAAGTTTTATCTATTTTGTATGTCTCAATGTTAGGAATATTTTCTGAATTTTTGTTACGTTCCATTTTATGTCTTCAATCTGTGTGTGTATTCGTGCACATTTCTTTGTAAAATTCCTCTGTTCTTTCTGGCATCTTATTTTGATCTGTGAAAAGGAGCGGATAAACATCTAGTATGCACAACAGCACGACGGTTATTGCCCAGTAACCAATCTATCCCTAAGTGAATTTCAATGGCTAACTCAGTTTCAATCGGTGAGTGGGTGTATACAATTTATTGCAATTAACCAAATTCCAATATGTATAAGGTCTAACTTTAGGCGCCAGGTTTGACAAAGCCCCAAAGAAATAACAATACTGCGATTCAGTATTTCAAACCTAAATATCTAGAATCGCACGGGATGCGTTGCAATAAAACCTAACTGTTACAACATAACAACCAATAAAACATTACATTGAAAACAATCAAAATATTTGGTTTATTTGAATTAATAAATATGGATATTAACTAACATTGTAACATGAGCAATACCAACATATAAAAAATATTCAATTCACATACAATAATCTGTAGAAATATAACTCCAAAGAGTACAAACTAAGGACAATCGATTAATGCAAATAGTAAATATGTTTGATCAACAGGTAATACACATTAAAATTCTTATATGGTGTAGATTGTAACCATATTACGACTAACAGTTCATACGACTTTCACACATTCAAACATGCGATAGTCATAATAATGCTTACCCAAATGTCCCTTTGGCATGTGATATCAATTATTATATAAATTTACTATTTGAAAAGGAAACGGGTACCTCCTCGCTTGTATTACGGAAATTGCTAAAATGCTGAAATATATAAAACGCTAGTTCGCGTCCTGCAGCTTGAACTGTAGAATGGCCCAAAGTTCCCCCATCAAATCTCTGCTATTTAAAGCATCTTTGACTGACGATGTGCTGCTATCATGGGTATGTGGTTCCTCTTCGCGTTGACAGATGAGGCTTAGCGAAGTAACATGTGTGCGCCATCGGTAGAGTGCATTCCGAATTTCTTTATAAACAGCCCAAAATTGGCAGCCTTGCGAAGAGCGCTTCTTCAATGGAAGCGCCACAAATTATAAAAGCCAGCTTCATGCGGTTTCCTGACCCATAAAATCTATTTAAAATTACATTATAAGTGAGCGACCAGCTGTCCGCAACAAAATAATTAACATAGTCAAACCGAAAACTCCCTAAATCACATTTACGAAGAATATCCTACCACGTGCAGGAATTACAAGTTCGGGTACAACTTGGGCCTAAACGTGACCGCTTGAGTTGCTTTCTCAGAATCAGAAGAAAGAATCGGACTCTAAAGCATGGCTGCTTGAACAAACGAAGTGCGTTCCGCTAACAAAAATGCAATCGGCATGCGTTCGAAAATCAGAAATATTAATACTTCAACTAAGGCAAAAGTAAACCGTAACAATTTCCCAATCATTTTTCTATCAAAGTTTTGTTTTTCCACCATTTTGAATTGCTTCTTCGGTTTTGAATTCGTGCCATGCTTTTAAATCTTTTTTTCATTTCTTTTCTTAGTATTTTATTAATTTTTTAAGAACTTCTTGATTTTCTTCTGGCTTTATTGTGAGTTTCCCCCTTCCTTCCATTAGTCTTCCTGTATTAATTCTACAATCTCTGTTTTTCTTATTCAATGTTACTTTGGACAAAGTTTCTTTAATTGCTGCTGTTATTTTCTCAGTTCTTTCATTTATGTTATCTTCTTTTTTAGATTAACTTCAATCACTTTTTTCTTAATTCTTTTTCATATTCTGTTTTGTTTAATGTTATATATGGTTATTTTTGTTGTTAATGATTATTCTACAATGCCTTCAGAAATAATCGAACGTTTTTGAATGGCCATGGTTATACAACGTATGAATAATATGTTGACGGCACTGTAAAAGTCTATGTCAAATTCGAGGAGTACAAGCCAAGGCAAAGCCGCTGCTTGTTGCCTGCCGAAAATGTTAATAGACGATACATTCTGAATTATCTTATTATATTTTTCCCACTGCTTATCGAAATTTTCCTAGATTTAAAAAAAAATCGTTTGGTTTGTCACCTGTCACCAAGATTAATTTTTTGAGTCGTGTTACCTGTGAATGTCACATGTCACATAAACACTTGTAATTATAAACAAAACGTTTAAGCTTGCATCTTGCGTTGTTAATTATATTGTCCTATGAACTTAATAATAATATTACGTTCCGTTGGCAATGGAAAGCAGCAAACAAATATAATCACAGACTTACACGTTTTGTTACTAAGACTGTATCACTGACCAACATGATCAGCAGCGGGAAAAATGTTTTTATAGCATATAATTATTGTTCTTCTTCTTCCTCTTATATTAGACCAATGGCCTGTTTAATTCCACAAACTTGTGATTCTAATTATTATTGTTGTTCCAAAAAACATTTATTAGCATCTCTACTCTTGCTTCTATTCCGTGATCACCTACACTTTCTTCTTGCCTTCGTCCTAACTTTATATTAAAATCTTTTGTGATCATTAAGTATTTCGTGAGGTTCTCTACGATACATAGACTTATTTCTTCATATGACTGTTTTATCTTTTCAACTTTATGGTCGCTGGTGTATGCTAGTGTGAATAAACTTATATTATTTTTAAGGTGCTTGAACAAGATCAGTACTACTATTATATATATAATTCAATTTATAACAGCTTTAAAATATGATATCTATCCTCCTTTGCTTTTGTCTTCTTGGCCTTTGTAAAATAAGATGTGCCCGAATTAAATTTTAAACATTGTTCACCTCTTGTTCTAACTTCGGTTATTTCAAATGTATCCCAGTTAATATCTTTATTTCTTCTTCCGTTTCTATTAATTTGTCTTCTCCTACTAGAGACCATAATTGTATGTACTTACAAGTAAATCTCGTTATTACTTACCTCGGCAGTCTAATCAAACCCAAGGATTCTTAACGTCCTCTTTTCACTATTCTGCCCACTTCTATGGCGTATGGTCATATTTAATTTAATATCGGTACATTGAACGTATTTGAGGTAATACACCACGCTGGCCAGACGTCTTGGTGTATGCATTTTATACCTTCTGCCAGAATTGGAATCAACCGCTCCACTGGAGTACCGACGCTGTTGTGTATCCGCTCACTTTGAGATCACACAGTACACATCCCCTTGGTTAGCCCTTAGATAATTCAATATTAAATAGTCCAGACAAAGCAGTTTTCTAGTTTAATCTGCCTCAGTTATTTTATTTTCCTGATACCCACCATTTCTGGTGGGCGTTGCTAGATCCATAACCTGGGGTGGCACCCGATGGGGACTAACAACTCCACACAAGAAGCCATTCTATCAACTTTTCAGAATTTCTAGCTTTTGCCATGTGAATGATCTTTATTTCTAAATACTAAGGTTTGGTTTGTTCGCCTTCTTTGTTTCGTTAAGTTGCAGTCCATATAATATGTACCTACTTATATTTATGCTTCTTTTAGCTCTCCTCTCGTTCTAGTGACTACTACAATATGATTTGCATGTACACAAACATGACACGTCTCCTTCAGAATAAGCTCTTCTTTCTTAACCTTGTAGTTTCTTAAGATCCTTTTGAATGATACCAAAGAGCATAACGCTCTTTGATGCTACGTTAAATATGACTATTGATGTTAGACTAATTGCTTTAAACCACAATTAGATATTTCCCTGACTGTTTCCCTCAAAAATGTTTGACCAATCAGAGAGCTAGAATTTACCAGTTTCAGCCAATCACATACACATGCCATCGATAATTTTGCATTTTGTGCACTACTGCAAATTGGCAATACATTCTGAAATTTAAAAATTGTATTGGTTCTGTATGTGTAAACGAAACGTGCTTTCGTGCATTTGAAAAAAATGTGCTAATTTGACATGCACTTGGGATATTACTACTGATAATTTATCTTCTACCTTCATATGGTATGTATAGAGTATCAAGAGTTGGTTTTATTAATTCTACTAGGAGTTGGAATTTATATATAATTCTGAATATTCTCTTAATATTCATACAATTATAAACCTCCTTGAATTCTAGTCTACGAAACTTATTTTGTATTTGTCAGAGAACAAATATTTACTCCACTGTAGATCTCAACCTTTTAAAGCCAAACTAATAAGCCCCCATTACATTTTCTGCAAGCTCTTTCATTTTTACTTATTGTTCAGGGTGGAGCTTGTAATGGACTGTATGAATTTATTTTGGACAAATTACAGGATATGTCTTAGGGGTGCAGGAATTAAAAAGGGTGCAAACCAACGGTCTCGTGCGGTCTCACACGAGATGATGTAGCAAAAGACCTGGGGTCCGTTGGGCAGCGTGAACACAGTGAAACAAGATTTCAAGCTGTATTAATTTAATGACTAGTTCTTTCCTATTTACATACATAAAAATACTGACTTAGCTTACAAAGTTTAATATTTGCCCTAGTTCAACTCCTATTTCTACGTGCGTGTCTAATTTCATAATAAACAAACTTGCAGAGTGCAGAATTGCAGGTTGTTCACTGGGTCATTCGACCACTGATTACATTACTGCTGACGCTTTGTTAAACATTTTCCGTATGCAATATGTGTTTGTGAAATACACGCCTAATTAAATTAAAAGGATTAAAATTTATGTTTGGTTCCTAAACATTCTGCCGAGCGACGATGGGCCGGGAAGGTGTGGCTGATTCTGTCTCTCCATCTTCCTCGTCTGGTGGCAGTGGTTGTAACCTGAAGCCTTCCGACGGGTCTGATTTTGGCCGTGGCTGCGGTCTCCTGTTCTTTCTCCAGTATTTTCATAATGTCCAGATGATACAACCTGATACTAAAATACAGATTGTAGTACCGGTGTTCACCATGATGGTATGTCGATGGTGCCAAAATCGATAGTCCTGATGTAACTGCAACTCATCTTCTTCTTGTAGGCGTTGAAAATGATCGGATGGTAGCAACACAGGTTCCTCCATTTGCAATTGAGGGTGGCTGCTTGAATTCTGCAAAGTAGTGTTAATAATTACTTGCATTGGTTTGTTGAACCCAGCTACGACAGGAATAGTAGTGAATAGCTGAGTATGCAAAATAGTCCGTTTTGTGTATATAGTACAATCTGGGGATATTTGGATTATGCCAACATCTTGAATCTTCACATCTTCTCGATTCCCGCTGCATTGTACTGCTGCTGTTGTGGGTTGATTGGGAATAAATAACCATGTATTGGCGGCGTACAGTTTCTTCCATACCAGTGTCTTAACTGTAAACTGATGGACCAAACATTTGATCTTGTTCAATCGCTGATAGATCTCGTCAATGATGCAATTAGGTTTGTCTTCAATACTTCGAACTGCGGATGGCCTGCATAGGTAAAGATGTTTGCCTATTGGCTCGATCTCCTTTAACTTGTCCTCTTGGATTTCAAAATAGGTTTATTCGTTGTAGTTGATAGCTAAGAACTCCATTGGCAAGTTCAGCGATGCGTAGGTTCCATTTCCCTTCTTTACTGGAATTGGAGTTGGTTTTATTAGGTTGTACCTATTCCCGCTTCTCAGTTATGTAAAAATAACTGAAGATCTCGATTGATTCATTGTTGATGCTAACTTCCATCTTGTGCGTTGGTGTAGTAAGAATCTCTAGGTTTGCTGGAAGATTGACCATTGCATTAGTCATTATTCTGTCAAATTGTGACGATGGAATAAATTGCATGATGTCTGCCCTTTTAAATTTTATATTTAGAAGTTGTTTGTACTTCTCACCCATCTCTTGTAAGTAGTTGGTAGCCATCTGATATGATGTCAACACATGTATGCACATATATGTCGTCCGTCTTCTTGTACCAAGGTTCCATCTCATTGATTGCTAGCAACCCTTCATTGAGTTTTCTTCGAAAATTATCCAACTTCTGGGATATTCTGGCTTCAGTCTCATTTAGAGTTGCTGCAGTTGACAACATGATCTTCGTCTAATGATTAGATGAATGTATTAATTCTAGTTGATTTTTCTCCAATGATTCGATGTCATGGTAAACTTCATCATTGACTCCAAACACTAAGGTTAGTAGCTGCCCTAATAATCCTCGCTTGGATCTGACATCTTGACTATAAATGCTTCTCATATTCCAGATGATCTGTCGTTGCTGCTCTCTCAGGTGATGATTTAATTCCTTGCAATGGGATTCTGCAGATAATACCAGTGCCTTGTCGCATAAGGTATCCATTTGTTGGATTGTCTTGTTTATATCTTCTTTATCTACTTGGATGCTGGAGATGTTCACTGCTACTTCGATCCTGAAGTTTCCCCTGCGTGGCCAACTTCTTCAATGAATAGGCCAGGTGACGGATACTTTACTGTATACGACCCCTTGGTTGCCGAAATTATGGTGCATAACGTAAGTAAGAGTGTTATAGTTTTTGTTACTGTTGACACTCCACTACCCCTGCTTTGCTTTCTTCTTCCTTCCTCTGCCTCCTGTCTTGGTAACGGAACGAGCTTGGTAATAGGACGCTTGAGAATTGTGTCTCCCTTTGTCTTAACGGTTGCAACTCTGACAATGCCATCTGTACCTGGATGCACTTCTGTCACTCTTGCTAAAGGCCATCGATTGGGAGGACTGTTTTCATCCTTTTGTAACACTAGATCCCCTACTTGCAAATTCTCTTCCTTCGAAGTCCATTTCGTTCTGCGTTGTAACCCAGATAGGTATTCCTTAGACCATATTTTCCAAAAGTCGTTTTTCAAGTTTTGAAGTAGTTTCCATCTTGTCAGTGTTTCTGAATGTACTTCTAATGGTTGTTCATTTGGTGTTATAAGTTCCCTTCCAATTAGAAAATGGCCAGGGGTCAACGCTACCACATCGTTAGGATCTGTGGTTAATGGACAAAGTGGTCTCGAATTGAGACATGCCTCTATTTGGTACAGGAGGGTCAATAGTTCTTCAAACGTGAGGGTGCTGTTCCCTACAATCCTTTTCATGTGATACTTTGTTGACTTCACCGCTGCTTCCCAGATTCCTCCGAAGTGGGGAGCTGCCGGTGGAATAAAGTGCCACTGGATTCCTTCTTGAGTAAGTTTTTCTTGAACGCTAGAGTCTCCTAGAGTTTTCTTGAAGTCCTTCTGCAGAACTCTATTTGCTCCTACAAATGTGGTTCCGTTATCGCTATAGATATGAAGGCATGTTCCTCCTCTGGATGTAAATCTTCTGAAGGCTGCCAAAAAGGCGTTTGTTGTTAGATCACTGACAGCCTCCAAATGAACTGCTTTGCTAGCCAAACATACAAAGATGACAATATACCTTTGTATGACTCATTCCCTCTTCCTTTTGCGGTTCTGATCTGTATCGGCCCTGCATAATCCAGTCCAGTGTGAGAAAATGGCAGGGACGGCGTTACTCTAGGCTCAGGTAAATTGACCATGAGTTGCTGCAACGGTTGTATTCTGAATGCAAAACATTTCATACAGGTGTGAATTTCTTTGCGTATTATTTTCTTCACATTGATGATCCAGAATTTTCTACGGATGTATGCTGCTGTAGCTTGACTTCCGCCATGTAACAGTTTCTGATGGACGTCTCTCACTATTAGGTGGGCTAGATGACTATTATGGGGAATGAGAATAGGATGTTTCTCATTATATGGCAACATTAAATTTTGAAGTCGTCCTCCCACTCTAAGAGTTCCTTCATCATCGATGAATGGTCGTAATGGTGCCAAGGAACTTTTTGTGTGAACCGAGATGTTTTTCTTCAAGGTTTGAATCTCTGTTACCCAGCTGCGTGCTTGCACTATACGGATGATTTGAATGAGGCAATTGTTGAGTTCTGCTGCCATAGGGTATTCGGTCGGAAACGGTTGTCTTCTGCATTTTTGAGCAAACCTGTTACAGTATGCAGTGACCCGCAGTAACTTCTGCAGTGACGAATATTTGGATAAGATGTCCAATTCTTCTTTTGATGCGATAAACGCTTGGACTTGGTGAATTTTTGCCTCTTTTGTAGCTGTTATGGGAATAGTTTCCGTAAGTGGCAAAGGATTAGTTCGTAACCATTGCGGGCCGTTCCACCACAATAGATGATGCTGTAGTTTGACAGGAGTGAGCCCACGGGATACAGCGTCTGCTGGATTGTCCTCTGAGCGCACATGATGCGAATTTCCGCTGGGGGTTACTTCCAATATTTCTGTTACTCTGTTTGCAACAAATGTTTTCCATTTCTCCGGGCCTGCTCTTATCCAGGATAGGGTTATCGTGGAATCTGACCACGCGAAGATGGAGATGCTGAGGATGTCCAGTGCACTAATAGCTTCCTTCAACATTTTTGCTGCTAACGATGCTGCACATAACTCCAGCCTTGGCAACGTTTTCTTCATCTTTATAGGTGCAACCTTTGACTTGGCTGTCAATAGACTTACTTGAATGCGTCCGTCTTGAGACATTACTCTGCTGTAAATTACAGCACCGTAAGCTTTTTCCGACGCATCACAGAATGCATGCAGCTCTATTTCCCGGATGCTGCTGTGGTACCCTAACCATCTTGGAATGGATATGCCTTCAACCAATGGTAACTCTTCTTGAAACTGATTCCACTCGTTCATTATTTCTGTGGCCACTGGTTGATCCCATGATTGCTGTTGTAACCAAAGTTGTTGAATTATTAATTTGGCTTTTATTACAATTGGCGCTAACCATTCTAATGGGTCAAACAAGCGCGATATTTCTGACAACATTACCCTCTTTGTAGGATTTGCATCAGCTCGAAGACTGACTCGAAACTTAAATTCGTCTGCCTTTGGACTCCAGTGTACTCCCAAGGTTTTCCTTGTTTCTCCTTCGTCGATCTCGAGTAAGTTCTTGTCCTGTAAGGTATATGGCAATTCTTCAACAAGAGCTGCGCTGTTGCTTGCCCATTTTCTGAGGGTAAACCCTCCATTTTTTAACATATTGATTAGACTTACTTGGAGATGCCTTGCTTCTTCTATGGAGTCAGTACCCGACATTAAATCATCCACGTAGAAGTCCTTGGTTGCTACTTCTGCGGCCATTGGGTACATTTGTCTTTCATCCTCGGCTAGCTGCAGAAGGGTACGGATTGCCAGGTATGGTGCTGCTGTTGTTCCATAAGTTACAGTGGTGAGTTTAAATTCTTGAATAGGTTCGTCTGGAGAAAACCGCCATACTATCCTTTGGAGGTCCTGATCTTCTTCGGCTATCTTAATCTGACGATACATCTTTTCAATATCTGCCGAAAAAACAAACTTGTGTTTTTCCACCTCAGCAGGATATGCTTCAAATCTTGTTGTAGTCTTGGTCCAGCAGTCATTAGCTGGTTTAAGCTAAGTCCAGTAGTGGTCTTCGAGGAAGCATCATAGACTACCCCTTAATTTCGTGGTTGTGCTGTCTTCATTTACTACTGCTTGATGAGGGATGAAGTAGCTTTTTCGTATATTGCTCCTGGTTGAACGCGTTTCGTATGTCCCAGTTCTAAGTATTCCTTCATGAAGGTTTTGTATTCTTTACCTAGAACTTTATTTTCTTCTTACCGTTTCTCCAGTTGAATGAACCGTGCGATTGCCTTTTTTCTCGAATCCCCAAGCTTTTCTATTGGTTCCTTGAACGGAATGTTCACTGTATATGTACCATCAGCATTTCTCTGGTAGTTGCAGTTGTAGAATTCTTCGCATTCCTTGTCTTCGTTAGACATCATCTTTTCTGGTACAACTTCTTCAATTTACCAAAATTTTGTGAGTTGTTCATCTTCTGCAGCACATGCGACCATGCTAAGAATTTTCCTTTCTTCTGATGGTGCTGTTGCATTCCCCGTGATGATCCATCCAAGTTCCGTGTTTTGCGCTAACAGGCCTATGTTGAATTTTCGTACTCCTTCCACAATGATTTCCTTGTAGATGTCTGCTCCTAGGATAACGTCTATTGGTCCAGGTTTCTGACATAGTGGATCAGCCAACACCATATTCTTACAGTCCTGAAGTTGATAGTTTTCGACTGGTTTTTCTGGAAGTGACTTGGTTAACTGTGGCAGTATCAGCATCTCACATGTGGTTGTGTAGTTGCTTGGAAATCGTGGACGTAGGTTTACAGTTAATCGTCCTCGGGCTGTACCTGCTCCTTTCTTGCCTAATCCAGAAATGTGCACTCTCACCTTTTCTTCTGGTAGACCCAGCGTTTGAGCTGCATCTCCTGTGATGAATGATGCCTGTGATCCGGATTCTATCAGGGCTCTGAGATACTCCAAACTCCCTGAGGATGACTGGACAATTGCTCTTAGGCATTCTGCAGTCGTGTCATGGAGTTTCTTGATCCCCTTTGCAGATTCGTTCGACAGGGTTGCCTGGTTGAATATGTTATCCAAATACTTCGCGAGTAGCAGCCTGGTGTTGTCGTATCTGTACCTTATAATGAACCATGCAGACTCGTAATTGGCTTCAGTTGCCTGCAGGTGTTGCACTAACTTGCTGGCTTCCCCTCGTAACTGCGACTTCAAGTACTGCATTTTTTTCGCCTTAGTCGTGGGTTTTCATGAACAATTCTTCGGAAAATGTCATGAAAGCTAGGCCATGCTTCGTAGGTCCCTTCAAAAACTGGAATTTTGAGAGCAGGTAACACTATATTCGCATGGCTGTTTTCCGTGACACTTTGAACCTCTTCATCCTGGATGTGCTGGTACAGGACCACAATTATTTCGTTGACCATCTTCTTGGTCTCGTGGAACTCCTTGTCGTCGTAGCTACCGTGGGATAATATCTCCTCGTTTAGAGCTCTGATGTCATCCCAATCATCCTTGATGTTCTTAATGTTGTATTCGTAATACCTTTTACTGCATTCCTCATTCAACCTATTACAGACTTCCTGAATGTCGCTTTGGAGTGAATTTACCTTGATCTGTAGCCTTCTTATTCGGCTCTGTCCCTCCTTGTCAGCACGTGCGGTCGTGTCCTCTTTTGGTCCAGCTGGCTGCTGTGAGCTGTCTCCTAGTGTGGCTAGATTTTCTTCGTACTTGTCGAGAAGAGCAACCCCTTCGTTGTAAACGTCTTTGGTTTGCTAAAAAAAAAATGTTTCTAAAATAAGGGTGTTCTTCCTCGACTTCCTTCGCCAGGACTGAGTGGTTGGCCTCAAATTCTTCCCAAAGTTGTTGTAGGGTGGATTTTCAGGCGATGATGTATGCTGCATTTTTTCTTGATGGGCCGTTTTTCTTCACATTAATAATCTGCCTGCGAATGGATTCTGCTAACTCTTCTTGGGTTTTGAAAATCTCCCGTCGCTGAGCCATGGTAACTGTCTTGATCGTAGAGGGCTGGCACGTTTTAAGGGTTTAATGGACCAAATGCTAGGGGCTGGATCGCTTAAAGGCTTGAAGGATCAAATGTTGGGGGCTGGGACGTTTAAAGGATCGAAGGACCAAAAAGTTCAGGGTGGAGCTTGTAATGGACCGTATGAAATTATTTTGGACAAATTACAGGATATGTCTTATGGGTGCAGGAATTAAAAAGGGTGCAAACCAACGGTCTCGTGCGGTCTCACACGAGATGATGTAGCAAAAGACCTGGGGTTCGTTGGGCAGCGTGAACACAGTGAAACAAGATTTCAAGCTGTATTAATTTAATGGCTAGTTCTTTCCTATTTATATACATAAAAATACTGACTTAGCTTACAAAGTTTAATATTTGCCCTAGTTCAACTCCTATTTCTACGTTTGTGTCTAATTTTATAATAAACAAACTTGCAGAGTGCAGAATTGCAGGCTGTTCACCGGGTCATTCGAGCACTGATTACATTACTGCTGATGCTTTGTTAAGCATTTTCCGTATGCAATATATGTTTGTGAAATACACGCCTAATTAAATTAAAAGGATTAAAATTTACGTTTGGTTCCTAAACAATATAGTAAAAGAACTCGAACAAAGGTTAACACCAACAAACAGATTACATAGCTTAGAACTCCAAGAACTGACAACAGAAATCACAAAAGATATAAAAATATCTGTACGGAAGGCATACACGCAAACAAACAAAAATAACAATAAGTTTAGCAAAAATGCATCAAACCTTATCGAACAAAGAAGAAAACTAGGCCGAAATAAAGAAAAGTACAAAAAATTATATAGACTGATCAACCAAGAAATACGAAAGGATGCAAGAAAAAACAACACAAGAAAATTCAACGAAATTATAGAAGATTTTTACAAAAATCTATACTCTTCAAAAATGCCAAAACCAGACTTAGAAGAACAAAATAAAGTTGTGACAAACATACAACAGAAATCACTACTGAGGAAATAAGCCATTACAATGGTTATTTTCGCTCAAAGAACCAAATTCATGTTGAAGTAGGTGGTGTTTAAACTTAGAACAGTTCAATTATAGTATCAAATACAAAAAGGCTAATAACAATCAAGCAGCATCAAGAAGTAATTCAAGAGGCACGAACCGAAAACCACCCACTTCCATATTTGGATCATGACACTATTTCCGAAATAGTGGAATTATGAAATGGACAAGTTATAAACTCCCAGAATGCTCAATTACTTAGAAAAAATCTGGTGTGATACACTCACACAACTTTTTTTTACAGTGATCTTATAGTTAGCCAAAAATTTCATTTTAAATTTTTAAGCATTTGTCAAAAATTTTCAAAAATTACAAATTTTACAAAAACGGTACAAAAGAGAGAGTTAGTTGAAGAGACACATTTTTTCTAGAATTTTTAGCTAAATTCAAAAATGTAATAATATACCGGGTGTTCTATTTAATAAAACAAATAGGAAAAAACAAAAGAAACCTATCTCACAACAATATACATTAAAAAGATAATAAAAATGTAAAGTTGGAAAAAAATCGTTAGAGCCGTTTTTGAAAACAAATCGAAAAAACTGAAACATCACAAGAGTAAACGCCATACTTCCGGTTATGCGATTTTATATATGAAGTTTCAACGCCATACCTCTTTTCGTTTTTGAGATATTCTGTTCACAGACAGACAGGCATACACACACACAGACAGACCAATGAAAAAAATGTGTTTTTGGGATCAGGGGACTCTAAAACGTGAAGATCTGTTGAAAACTCAATTTCGAATTTTTGAGGTGAATCCAATACTTCCTTTATCGTAGGAGGAAGTGAAAATCTGATACACGCACACAACTTCCTTTTACAGTGATCTTATAATTAGCCAAAAATTTGATTTTAAATTTTTAAGCATTTGTCAATTTTTTTTTAAATTACAAATTTTATAGAAACCGTACAAAATAACTTCCCTTCTCTATTTTGAGGGGTAGGGAGTAGGGAGTAACTTTAAAATTTTAAAGAGAATGAAGTACTTTTGTTTGTAAAATTCGAATCTACTTAAAAACTACGTATCTATGTGTGCAAAACATTATTCGATTTGCTGTTTCGGTTACGGAATTATGATTAACTAAATGTTGATTGAATTTAAAAAATAATAATTTTTTTTCGCATTTTGTATAATAATGTGCTATTTTACTAAATTAAAAGTGGCACTTTGGTGCATAGAAATGTCACTTTACTATATGGTAATGTCACTGTCAAATTCGAGGTTAGCAGGTTAGGTTTTGTGTCAGTTTGTGTCAAAACAACTGCACAGATTATTTCTACAAGTTTTCAATGTTGTAGGAGAAATATGTCGTAAAACTTTAGTATACTAACGTAAAAAGTATTATCTATGAAAAAAAAGAACTTTTCTTCAGTAAGCCGTTAAGTATATAATTTTTGTGAATGAAGCTATGTTAATATAATTTCTTTGGTTTGAAATTGCTTGACAAATGCATTCTTACCAGTGTGGAAGATTGCTGCTTGAACATCATGTACCCATCTTTTGTTTCTCCTTAAATATGAGAGTTATTAGTAAGATCTTAAATTCGATAAAAAATAATGGGGAACATCGGAAATATACGGGTGGTTTCGTAAGTCAAAAGCACTTATTAAAGCTTACGCCCCGCCATCCTTCTGCACGTATGTAATGTGTTCGTTTCGTAGTATGGGATACGTGTATGAAGATAGTGCGTGGTCAGATGGCAGTTTTGCAAGTTATGGTAGCGGACCATCGCATACCGACCGCGCTGGACTGTAAACTCAGTGCCGCCACCAGGGCCGTATTTTTATATTTCGAGAGAACGAAACATTTGTCGAAAGAGGAAATTGCAAAAGAAAAAATGCTTATTTGATTGGGATAAATAAACAATAACTAATAAATCATTCATCGGATGTTGATCATCTTTTTAATACGGAGAAACATAATTAGTTCTGTTTTTCAAGTGCTAGTTAAAACCCAACTATATTGCTCATCTGTGCGAATATAAGATATAATCGTACGGAACACTCCAGACTTACAACAGCAAGTCTCAAAACAGCACATCTTTGTAACTTAGTTGTTAGACGAATAATCACCTAGTGATGCTGCGAGTCTCGCTTCGCTAAAACATCATCATTTCGAAACTTTGCATTTTCGTTTCGACTTTAATTATACTATTAACATCGAATAATATTGGTTATCAGTAAAATAATTTGGGTGAGATGTATTTTTAGAGAAAGTGAGGGATAATACACTAAATTAAAAAGTTATACAATAAATATATAAAACTAATCAACATTTTACATACGCAAAAGCGAATTTACTTACATCTTTGTAAAAAATAAAACTTCGGGGTTCTGCATGTACAGTCGCGGAAACATAAACCGGGACAAGTCATGTAAGACAATTTTTCACAATTTGAATATTGCAATTTTGCCTTCCTAATTGTTCATGAAATCCTATCTACCACATACCAATGAACCAAAAAGAACTTGTTGATGCAATATAAGCAACTTGGGATAGCACCAACAATGAATTAATTCAGACAATTTAACTTAGGAAAATTTTAGTGTCCCGCTTTATATTTCCGCAGCTGTACCTACCTAGTCTATTTGGAACTTTACATCGATACTCGATGGGCCAGGGTCATTGATTATGTTTTCAGAAACCCAGTCGTTTAGCTTATTAGCACACCGATAACGGCGTACTGGGTGATGTGGTTAGCATCACGCTTTCGACGAATGTTAACTCCTGTACTACCACAACTGCAGTTTCGATATCCAATTTTAAAAACGACTGAGTGGGTCGCCCGCCAGCGTCAATTGCCAGATGTGAGGACTGAACTTCTTACCTTCAGCACCTCAGCCGAGTTGCTTAACCACTCGACCACGCTGGCGTAATTTACATCTTTGCAAGGCATAAACTAACACTACACTAGGGGAAGCCTATATGATTTTGTGGATTGTCGAACATATACATACCGAATGTACAATACCTTAGACCAATAGTATCATAGGTATACCTTGCTGGAAGTTATACAAAACTTTAATTAGTCTTAGGGAACACAAATATATTTTTTAAAACTTACAAATGATCTATAAAAACCCACCAGTTAATGGTTTCGATGTAGTTTGCATATTCACCAATATTACAGTAGGCAAAACATTCAATATTGTAAAATCAACCCTACAAAACGATTTAGAATACTTTACGGACACCATGAATAATTTACACCATTGTGAAACCTTTAATGGTATGCTTTAAAGCAATATACTTTCAATTACAGGATGAATTTTACCAATAAGCTCTGAAATGACAATAAGCACTTCGTCACCTCCGAGTACTAGTAAAATTGTTTTAGAAGATTTTGAACAACAAAATATTTACATCAACATAAAAAAACAGTTCGTTTAGTGGTGAGAGTTTCATTATACGTTTGGAATTTGGTTCTATGCTATTGATAAAGTGAACACATTTCTTGAAAATATCAGTAGTAAAGCGATTTATTGCAAATTTACTTTAGAAAGAGAAGTACACAATCCTTTCCCTGATACAAGAAGCACAGGAACTGTAAACGTTTTGAAACATCAGCATTGTATAGAAAAGGGAGCATTTATTACTGATCTTTTTAAGGATATTGGGTTATAATATATTCTCATTTCACGATTAAAGCTGTGTTGGAGAACTTGTTGTTGATGTTAATTAATGTCTCTCCCTGTTTGTACTTTTTTGCATATAATAATAAATCAATAGTCATTGTATTAGGTGTTTTTTATATTTAAAAAAAGAACATGCACAGTATACTTTTGAATAAGTTTTTGTGGAAGAAGGGATTTGTATCAGAGATGAAGTTAAAGAAACAATTTAGAATTTAGTAACTAATAACTAATACGTGATTTTTCTTTATTTGATTTAGAGAATACCTGGTTAGCGATATTTAGATATAAAATCACTTGCTAGGGTCTGCTATTATGGAAGGTGCTGAAATAGTTATTTGCGATACGAGTTCGTAAAGCTAGTCTTGAGTCATGAGTGGGGCAGAATTAAAACGCGAGTGTAGCGAGCGTTTTAAGCCCCGCAAGTGACGAAAGACGCTTTACGCATGTGCATATCGTACAATATTTTATCGACGATAGAATCTAGAAAACACGGTAAATATAAAAAAATAAATTTAAATTAGGATTACTGCATTAAATAACAGGTTTGCGTTGATAAGAAAAACTTGACCATAGTAACTGGTCGTAATTTTGCGTGGTTAAAAATTTTAACCACGTTGCTATTGACGACGTGGCTTGAAATCATATTATGAAACAGTCGTTTTACAAACTTAAAACTGCCAACTAAAAGTCATTTTTACACACAGTCGTAGATAAAGGTAAATTTAAGTAATTAATTTTATCGAATTAATTTAGTAGTTGCGTTAATATAAAATATTCTGTAGGAAAAAGCTGTTGTTCTTAATACTTTTCGGTTTGTTTAGCGAAATACTCAAAAATATCATAATCCGTTGTAGAATGGGATCTTGACGTTTCATAAATGGTTAAAAAATATCATACTATAACATAGAATACACCAATGCTGCGCACACAAGTTTCCATGTCGATTTAGATTCAAAATAATATAAAAAAAGTTTTTAAATGTAATTTCTGAAGACGAAGAAATATTTAATTAGTGCTGTAAAGTTGAATCATGAATAATGTGTGACATGTATATTTGCATTTTTTTTATTAGAGACCAGTGAAACGTAATTTATTTTTTTAAAACATATTGTACATTGCCTGGAGTTTCTTCAATTATTAGTCTCCATATTCTGCCTTGCAGTACTTGTTAAGGTCAAGTAAGACTATTGCTTATTTAAGAGGGCGAGGGAAAGCGTTTATCGTGGCGTTTTAAAACTCAATGTATGTGTGTATATCTGAACATCTTGCAGTTAGAGATAACACAATTTCTTCTAAATTGGGGAAGTAACTTGACAATGTTTTACAATAAACTAGTTTTTTAGCCCACCACATAGGTGGCTGTATTCTGATTAAAATAAGTTCTGCATTTTTAAAAAAGACACGACAAGAAACTAACTTAAGTTTTAAACAACTGTCCACCGATTAAACATAACACATACACATTTACTGTTTTGGGCTCATCGCGCGGCATCACTGGAACAGTGATCCATTGCAAAAATCATCAGACCACCGCATGCCGACTTCGAGAGCTCACTTGTTTCACAAATATAGCATTTCCCGCTATAATCACTTGCCTGCTACAATATGTTGGCTTTTCTCTAACATTATTTGATCATTTATTTACAAGTTACGACTTTTTTTGCAAATCTAAACGGTGGCAGATTTTGTTTCAAAAAAGAATTATCCACATTTGCCCGCTGGAAGTCTCAAAAAGGTGCCGAGAAGAAACTCCTCAGGTTTTAAATGTATAGATAGTACAAAAGTAAGAATACAATTACATGTATTTTACTCTATGTTCATTTATAATTAGTTTAATCTTACAGCAACTAAATCTGAAAAATAATGTTGGAAAATTGGTAATTTTCTATTATTCAACATCATATTATTAGAAGAGAGGGTGTTTCTGGATTGTAAAGCGCTTGTGCTTGCAGTCGGCAGGTAGTGGGTTCGAGCCCCACATTCGGACAGATATGGGTAATATCGAACGCTCTTCGGTCATCATACTAACACCTTTGAAGGTCGTGACACCTGGAAAGGGAATTCTTCCTACCAATTCAACGGGATAGGCTAGTCACTTTCCCTGACCACAGCTGACGAAGGCTTTGAAAACCGCACTTGCGGTAATAACAGATATCAGCCTATATTAAGAAAAAGAAGATGTTATTAGAATAAATATAAATGGTCGCATTAAGATGCTTTAGTTATTGCTCTGATAAAGAAATATACAGTGTGTCCGCGGATTAAGTTCACATAAGGTGTAAATGACAAAACATTTTTGAGTTATATGTTAATATTTTAGGAATCGCTGCTGCTTGTTCTAAAACCAAGATTTTGAAAAAAATCAATCAAATTAATTAATATACAGGGTGTTTTTTAAATCGATTTTTAAAAAATGGTCAAGATTAAACTACCTTTATTAGAAGAGATAACAAAAAAAAGTATTAAAAAAAGTTGTTTAGAATTAAGAGTGATAGTAGACTCTCAATTTTCAGACAAATCGGCCACATTTATTTTTTAAAATAATTTTTGTTTTATTTACCAACATACCTTTTATCATGGCTGTAGGGGGCACTCTAACTGGTTCATAAACTAAGACGTTAAAAAATAATGAAGTGCCTCCTACAGCTACGATAAAAGGTATGTTGGTATAAAAAAAATCCAAAAAAATTTAAAAAATCAAATTAGGCCGATTTTTCTGAAAATTGAGAGTCTATTATAACTCTTAATTCTAAAGAACTTTTCTTAATACTTTTTTATTATTTTTTTTTAAATCGCCGTATATTAATTAATTTGATTGATTTTCTCAAAATCTTGGTTTGAGAACAAGCAGGAGCGATTCCAAAAATATTAACATATAACTCAAAAATGTTTGGTCATTTACACCTTATGTGAACTCAATCCGCGGACACACAGTATAATTCAAATATACCTTCATTGACAAAGTTATGGGTGGCCTAATTACCTTTTTTAGCATGGATGCTTAAATACTTTTAACGGTACTTTAAACATATCGCTGTTGATTAAGCAAATATATACCGTTCTTCTACTTCATGTATGTTTCCCACAATTATCCTTTTTGTTTTAAACGATCTTATCTAAGTGGGAAGTAAACTAAAGGTGAAATGTTTTAATTCAATTACTGCAATATGTAGACCTGCACTGTGTATTTATACCTTCATTAATTTTAATCAAGTGCTAATGTTAATTACTAAGTTTTAATTAGTCATTATAACAATATAGTTGACCTAAAATACAGGTCCACAGCTTTTTAGTCAATAATGCATTATCTTGCTAGCTGCTCCATAGCGTTATTTTATTTTTCCACGTTAAAAACATAATTATTAGAGAGGAATGCAGTTAAAGTTGCTCACTGTTTCTCTGAAGAACAAATAATTACAATTATAATTTAAAAGACTCTGACTAAATTTTCTACAGGAATTTTCAAGAAAAAATAAATTGTACATTCGGCGTTTAGCTTGTGGAAGGTCGGTTGTTTTCAAATTATTAATGAATTAATGATATACCACTTTTCGTATATTTTTGCTTAATGAATAGTATAAGGTTTGTAACTTTTATAACCTTAAATATGAGCGATGACACATTCAGCTGGTATAGTATATTCACAAGATCATTAAATGATTTTTCGTTAAAGACTTTTACTGCATCTACAGAACACTTACAAACTGTACATTATATTCCATATCCTTTTATTTTTTCTGTTTAATTATGAAGAATTATACATTCGTAATGAAACGATAGCAAGATGTACAGGGTGATTGAAAAAACAGGATTAGAGCAGGCTTTGATTAGATTATTAAAGTTGGCAAAACCACTTCTCGTGTCTGTCAAACTCAAATATCAGACTAACTTTTCGAGAAGATGTTAAATATATAAAAAAAAAACCGTTTAGTAGTTATGATTAAACAGAATTATAATTATTATGTAATACTTCCTTTTATTGAAGTATAGTATGATCAAAAATTATTTTCATCTAGTATGGCTATGGAATAGTGCCAACTTTATAAATGTAACTATAGAAGTCACTTAAAATCAAATGGCAAGCTGACATTAAGTATAAATGTAGTCTATTTTTTTGCTTTATGATTCAGAGAAGGCTTTGCATTTGCATTTTTGCAACAGTGTAGGTAGTTGGTTACAAAGAAAAACACTAGTAATGTCAAAACCCTGCTACAACTGTCAGTGTGTTAGGCTATAAGCAGCATTATACTTGAGAACGGCTCAAATTCGAGGTTAGCAGGTTAGGTTTTGCGTCAGTCCGTACACAAACTGACGGATAACCTAACCTGATAACCTAGAATTTGACATAGACTTACAGTGCCACCAACATAAATAAATGGCGCCAAAATAATAACCATTCAAAAACGTTCGATCATATATATGAAGGTTGTTATGCTCATTTTATCATTTTCACATATAATAGTTGAAATAATTAATCAGATTTGGCAATTTACATTTATTTCGTAAAAATACAATAATTTTACCTAACTGGCTACCCTATTATCATCAGTCTTAATTCTGAACAAGGAACAGTTCTTTTTATCAGCTTGGCACATACACCTGCACTCTTATAGTTTTTCTTCCTTTTTCAAATTTTGGAACATTTGATAACCTGCGATTGTGGACGGCTTTTGGCCAATTTTCATTCTTTTCCATCTCTGATTCGGTCGTGTGAAGCTGTCTTCATTATTTCGAAAGAATAAGTGGGGCAAGGTGTCCCTCTGGAAAGCCATGGGAGCTTTTGTGTGTTGCTGCCAGACGTTCGCTTCGCTCTTTAATGGATTTGTTGGGCCTCCTCTCCGATCGGACCGTGTGTAAAGCTGTTCGTCACCACTCGTAGGTTAGTTTCGGATTCTTCTCTTCAGCGCGGTTATGTACCTAGAAATTTGTATTTTTAGCTTTTTATTTTCCGCAATGGAAATGAGTTTCTATTGCCTGGATCATGCGGTGCTCCACGTGCCGGCTGGCCGCTTGTCCCTGCAGCCTAGATTTGCTGCCCCTGCGAGCGCTGCCTATTAGCACATGCCGAAGTTTATCTGCGGCCTGGGGCGAGGCCGTTCCGTTTGGCCAGCGTACCTGGTTGGCACATCTCCTTAAGTAGTTCGGCCCCTACGTGCCGTGTGAATCTGAGGTGCAGTAGCGTTTAGTTTGTATTGTACGTTTATTGGAATCGATTTATGACTTTTGAATTACTATATTGGTATTTTGTGCATATCAATTTTTGGTGTCTATTTGATCTATTAGTTATTGAATTAATTAGTTTACTTACCTGTGAGTATAGCAACCCCGTGTAGTTTGCTCTGATTTATTTGTTTGCCGGCTTCTCACGTAATCACTTTTATTCATACGTAACGTCGCGTATTGCATTAACCTCGCTCTTTATTCAAGTTTTCTATTCTAAAGTGTCAAAATTTATTTGAACTGTTGTGGCTTTGATGCCGCCTACGGGACTTTTGTTGAGATTAATTAGCTTTCCGTTCTTAAATTTTGATAGTCAAGTTTAGGGTTTAGAATGTTCGCAAGCAGTACTTAGAGCTTCAGAAAACACATTATGGATTTCCTTTAGGACCTAGCAACCCCTGTGAGATCTCGTAACCTGCTGGTACCGCCCTGTCTACATTATGTGAGCCGTAAAGTTAATTTATGAAGCTAACCATCGGGGTTAAATGTTGGCCTTACACTTTTTGCTTACGCTATTCGCACCCTTGTGTCTTCGCTACCGGCTCGGAATGATACCACGCCATGCTCTAATTTCTTTTTATTCGATCGCGCGCTTCTTCTATAAGATTTAAGTATTATTTTTGATCATAAATTAACGTTTGGTAACCACAGGTATTATGATTGGCTATACCAAACTAAGAATTAACTCATGACTACTTGCTACAAAAACAGGAACGTCCAATATGCGCAAACTGTGCAACTACCTTGACTGTCGAACGTATGTTGTGTGACTCCCTAAACACCAACAAAGCAGGACCAACCTGTGTATAGAAATTAATCTTCAAAGGGCTGTGTCGAAGACTGAGCGTCTACTACTATATATATATAGATAAGATTAAACGATTCCTTTCTAAAAAATCTGGTGTGACACACTCACACAACTTCCTTTTACAGTGAACTTATAATTAGCCAAAAATTAGCATTTTAATTTTTAAGCATTTATCAAAAATTTTTAAAAATTACAAGACTACAAAAACGGTACAACATAGAGCGTTAGTTGAAGAGACACATTTTCTCTAAAATTTTAAGCTAAATTCAAAAATGTAATGATATACCGGGTGTTCTATTTAAAATAGGAGTTAATACAAAACATAGAAAAAAAAACAAAAGAAATCCATTTTAGAGGTATTCAACTGGAAAATCACCTATCTCACATCAATACACATTAAAAATGTAATAAAAAAGTTAAGTTTGAAAAATCGTTAAAGCCGTTTTTGAAAAAATCTACATAGTACACAAAACGTATATATGAAGTTTCAACGCCATACCTCTTTTCGTGTTTGAGATATTCTGTTCACAGACTGACAGGCACACAAACAGACAGACAGACAGACCAATGAAAAAGATATGTTTTTTGGGATCAGGGGTCTCTAATATATGCGCTTGCAGTTCCCTGCTATTATTCTGTAAAAAAGTTGAAATATGGTTTAATAATTTAAAACCTTTGTATTATAAATCTACGACCATATAGCAGAGATACAGAACCAAAATTAAATACAATTGTTATTTTGAAGGTTGTTTTTCCTTCAGCCAATTTTGTTACTTTCGAATTTTCTAAATTAATTGTAAATCTTGTCAAACGCTCTTTTGTTTAAATTTTAATGTTTACTATTATATTATATTTATACAGGAGGTTACAGAAATACTTGCTTTAATTTCAACAGGTTACGGAACTTACCAAATGGAATACATTTTTATGTAGTGTTTTTTGAAAAACGTATAAAAAGTAAAAATGAAGGAGAAAGGCTTACTATTAAAATAGTTATACGCCACACATAATATGGACGTAATTACGGCTGCGAAATTTGTTTTTGCGGCTGTTTCCATATTGCCGCCCTTACTAATGATAACGTAGCAGTAAATTTTTCGGAACGATTGTACAAAAATTAATAACGTGTTTTTGATTGTGATGTGCATTGCAATTGCACAAAAAATGTTATGTACACCATGTCGGCAAAATGTTTGGCTCCTTCGGGATAATTTGGCAGACTCGACTTCATCTCGCTCGCCAAACATCCCTTGGTACGCCGAACAGTCATTTTGCGGCGTAAGTATACAAATAACTATTCTTATACTACATTTTTTGCTCGCTCTGACTTTTACTTTCAGGTATCACTACTACTTTTTCTTTGACACAACCAAATGTTTGTTATAATCATTTCGTATAGAATTAGAAATAAATAAAGGACACCAACGATTCGTCAGATTTTGCGAGGAGGGACATGGTTAAAGGTGTGTATTTTCGGGAAATTGGTAAATAAAAAAGTTGTTCCATTTAGCGATTCCTTAAAGTACTTAAAATACAGCGTTTATTTTTTAACACCATATATTATATATAATTAGAATTTTGTGATAGATAGAAAGAGAGAAGAGATTTTAAACTAAAACTAATATACATTTTAAAATTCTTTGAAATCCTAGTATTTATTAGTGTGAACATGGATCAACAGTAACATATATATATAAGCGAGTAAAGTTGCTTTAATCGGTTTTGCTACGTGTACCATAGGGCTTAATATAATGATAAGCGTGTGTGTTACGTAGCGTCCCTGGCCGAATGGTGAAGGATCTGTTGGAATGTTTCCGACTGCAATATTTCTTTTTTGTGAATTAATGGAACTCGTTTGACGGTTATTCATTTTAATATAGGAACTAATCCAAATAGGCAATACAGACAGACTGAATAGTTTGTTTAGGACAGGTGATGCACAAGGGAGGCTGAAAAAGGACCCGAAAAGTAGATGCACTACCCAGCTTAGAAGCAATGCTTAAAGTGGTCGAAGAAGAAAGATTGAAGGTGAAGATCTTACGATGGCCGTGTTAAACTAGTTCCTAATAAATAATATGATACAACGCGTTTCCACAAGAAACTTCAGTAATGAGGAATTGGCAAATGAAGTGATGAGAATATCTTAAAATATTCCATTTAGCGATAAAAAATATATAGGTGCAAGTCGTGCATATTCTTCCAAAACATCGTTATTTCTATAAGTGCTACACAAGTAGGAGGACTGGCTAAAAAAAGGAACATATTGAAATACAAAAAAATATCAATTCCGACAACGAATATATCACTATTTAAAACATGTTGCCATAAGTGAGAAACTAAAGGCATCTACTGATTTGGACGTACTACATAATAGCGAACCCTGCTTCGCTAACACTGGTGAAATGCATTTTTTTAAAGATTTCTATCGAGGCAAGGAAAGAAATGGAGTCGCTGAGGGGCAAGGCAGAGTTCTAGGGTGAAATAAAACCTCATAATTTAGTTTCTTAACATTTAGTATCCAAGGGTTGTGAGAATATCAATGGCTTATGGATTAGCTGTATTTTATCGATATTAGTTTCATTTTAAATAGCTTTTAAAGGACGATAGTTTCAGTTTCGGTTACATTTTAAGCTGTTAAAAATTCAATTACTGCACTTTATTTTAATCCGATTGATGTAGCATTCTAACATTACTAAATGTTGACACGACTGTTTCAGAACTGGTATTGGAAAAGAAATGGAATTAGCCACAATTTTGAAAGGGGTTTGTGGCAAATAGGTGCATTATGAGAGTTTCAGTGTGTTGATTGATTCTTAAGAAAAGTATTTACTTACTCTCGCATAAAAATGGCAAGATTATTTAGTCACTAGCTTAACGGGCCCACTTTTCAGGTTCTTTTCCAGTTTCCTGTGCGCCACTTATCCTAGAGAAATACCTCGGGCTGTCTTTATAAATTATATGGATCTGTTCCTGTATTAAACTAAATAAATAATGGGTCTATAATAAGGCAGTAACCTGTAACAGTACAGTTTCTGCAATTGCCCTTAAATTGCGCTTTAAAGTGTCGCAGCATCCTGTAACAGTAATAAAGCTTGTGCCAGCACTGAATGTTTATAGGGGGGGGGGGGGGCAGAGGAAATCAAGGTTTAGCTCCTCTCTGAGTACTAAGTGTGATATTGTACATTCTGAAAAAATATTGCATTTCAGTATTTTTTGTGTTATCTTTTTTGTTCTTCAACTATCTACTCCTCACTATACATGTAGAGGATGTCCCAAATTCGTGGGTGACCATTGGGATCTTATAAACCGTAAGAGATACGAAAAAGTTTAGATTATGGCAAAGTTGATCATTTTACAGCTTATTAAAATGCCGTTTTGAGACTGAAAATTCCGAGTATTTCCGAAGATATTCGACAAAAACCAAAATTTTAAAAATTTGTTTTTTCTTGCTCCTGACTTTATTTATAGAGATAATGCAAAACCAATGTAACATGTACATGGTCACTTTTCTTGCGCTACACGCTGATGCTTTCAGATTTTATATTCGACGTTTCGTCTTCCAGCTACCATCATCAATCATTTTTTTAATACGAACCTGGATCTTTTATTTTAATTTTTGAAAAAACGGGCAATTTCAAGAATGAGCATCTATCATGTTTTATAGTTTTTGAACATTTTGAGGCAAAAATTACGCCAAAATGCACAACTTTGCCATAATTTAAACTTTTTAGTATCCCTTACGGACATCCTGTACATACATGGTTTACAAAAGTAGGTGCTTTTTCTCTTCTCGAAAACACATGTTTAATTAACCATACCCCCCCAATTTGACGAGTCGTTCGTAGCATTCATTTCTTTCTAATTCTATACGAAATTATAATGATAATAATCTGGTTTTGTCAAGAAAAACCAACGAAGGTCAGAGAAAACTCTATAGTCAGTTATAATTAAAGCACTTAACTCTGTAACACCCTGTATATCAAGTGGCCTATTCCACTACCAGAAGTAAAGGCAGATAACAAATGAAGTAATAATGAAAACAATATTAGTATGTAGCTTGCGTAAATCAACCTAAGAAATGCATTGTTATGCCATATTTCGAAATTTTTCTTCTGACTAGCCACTGTGGTGTGGTCAACGTGAATTAATGTAAATTGTTGTGCACTCAAGTTCAACCCTGATCGGTGTCTGGACTATCTCCGGGCATATATTAGCTGTTGCTGTCACACAGCTACCGTGCTGACAACTGGCAGTCGATGCTTGCAGCCAGCAGGCCTTAACTGCATCTTAGCTGTCACCGTTTGGTATGTTACGGTTCGCGTTTCTTGACTTCGCCACTTTTCAGTTTTTTTTCCATTTTTGCATTCAGATATTTTACAAGTTCCTGCTGCTACACTTGGTGACCAATTTAAAATAACTTAGCAAGTTTACTCGTTTTGTCTTATACTCGTATATAATATATAAATTGTATACAACATGTGTTTGCAATGCTTTAATAATTAAAATCACTTATTTACAGTACCATTTACAGAATGTTTAAAAAATGCTAAATAGTGAAGATAGATATATAATAATGAATGCCATATTTCGTTGGTATAATTAGGACAAATAAATTGTAATACAAGAATTGATACTTCTGCTATTAATCTGTACACCGGGTGGTTCTAAAATATGTATTATAAATTGAAATGCGTATTAGAGATCTCGAATTAAGTCAAAAAATTATAATAAGCATGTCCTCATTGAGAAAATAACCCCCAAGCAAGAATTTAAAGTTTTTAACTGCAGTTGATGCACTGCTTTTATAATATAGTTTTTACCACAGTGCTTTAACTAATAAAGGGTTTTTGGAATACAGTAGAAGCTCGATTATCCGTTGTATTTGTAACTTATCCTTTGTGTACCCTGTTTTATCCGGAATAAACTAGAATTTGCTGTTACATACACAATTTCGCGCACTGTACATTGTACAAGTTGCATAGGTTAGTCATATTGTTTCACAACGTCAAAACAGAAAACCTCAAAAGAAAGGTTGTTCTTTGGAGGATAAACTGGAAGCGATAAAACTGTACCTACATACGTATATCAAGATACTTTCAATTATGCGGAAAAAATGGTTATGCGAAACAGGCCCGGTTTACATTATTCCGGATAATCGATCTTCCACGTATAAAATTTGTTTCTAAAGTAGTACACTAATAGACGTTATATATTACTTATCAGATTGAAATAAAAGGTACAAATGAAGGTAATAATTATAAGATTATCATTTTTCTCATTAATTTTCAATTGAAAAAACAAATTTGTGTGTGGTAACACGAGCAGCGCAAATCTATACCATAAAATCGATGGTCTCTTTCTTTGTATGTATGTATGTATCTTTGTTCGCTATCTCCTCCGAAGATACTGGACAGATGAAATTTGTATGATAGCTTAACATTTTGCTAATTTTTAGACTTAGATCGTAGGCCGGTATTTATTTTCAAAAAAAGTACGAAAAAGTAAAGTTTTAATTAAATCGCTTCGCTAATTACACGATAGTCTAAGCTATCGTACAATTTAATCGGTCCTGTATCTTCGGAGGAGATAGCGAACAAACATACATACCTACATACAAAGAAAGAGACCACCGATTTTATGGTATAGATGGTCGGAAATGGATAATTTCAAAGTAAAAACCAAATCCAGCTAACAGACTACAAAAGGGTGTTAATAAATAGCTGTTTGAAATGAGTCGGGTGCGAGCAGTGATACAGTGCTATCGGTGCGATACGCTTAACCTTAACGCTATTCGTAGGAAACACTGTAAGTAAATATCATTTTACTTACTTTCAACATATCTTATACAATCTCCGCTAATGAAATAAAAATGGATTATCAAGCGTTGAACAAGCGCAAAATGGACAGCCCATTAATGAGGTTCTAAAGCGGTATGCATGGACCACTCAAGAATTATTAACCAGTAATAAATATTACTTACCAACAAACCTAAAAAATAGGCTAGCTACCGGCGAATCTTCCAACAATAGCGGCTCAGGCGAAGTACATAGAATGCAGACAGAAATAAACAATACACCAAATATCAAAATTCCTCCCATCTACTTATCAAACAGCGTAAATCGTAAAGCCTTAATAAATGACATACAAAAATTCGCAGTTGGAACCTTCAAAACAACCTGCAACACAACTACATTACGTATCAATTTAACCAAGGGAAAAAGATTATCGCAAACTGACTAAATTCTTTACTGAAAATAAAATTCAGCACTACACTTACCAAAATCCAAATAACTAACTTATATCCGTAGTTATTAAAAAATGTCTCACTTTTTCTCACAGACGAAGAAATTAAAAATGAACTAGCTAGTCAGGTGCCAGTGATAAAAGTAACACGTCTTTACACTAGAGCTAGAGAACGTCTGCCAATTTTGCTTACTGGAACTTACCAATAATGAGCAAGGGAAACGAATATATTCATTAAAAGCCATTTCTCAATCCATAGTTACTGTAGAGGATAGAAAGAAATCCAAAAATATACCTCAATGCCTCAGATGGCAACAATATGGCCATACCAGAAATTATTGCAACTAAAGCCAGTTTGCGTTAAATGTGCTGGTGATCATCTAAATTCTGATTGTCAAAAGAAATCCAACGATCGACCAAAATGTGCCAACTGTGGAGGCAATCACAGCGCAAACTACCGTGGCTGCGCTCACCATGTTGCACTGCTAAAACAACGGACACGAACCACCCAATCCAGAAACTCATACATAAATAACACACAGACCTTTGTTGAGAAACTCAAAAGCGGACTAACCCAAAGCAACAATGCTACTACCACATCGAGTACATCAACAATACCTGATAACCTCATTCAGACTATCCTGGACCTAATTAAGCCCTACCTGAGCCAAATTAAAACCTTCCCCATTAAAACTCTATTACCAATGCTTATCAATGGACCATAACCAAGAAAAAACAATTCAAAACCTAACCATTTTTAATTGGAACGCAAACGGCATCAACAACCAACGCACGCAACTTGTTGCCTTCCTAGCAAGATACAACGTGGATGTTGCCTGCATATCTGAAACGCATCTTGACGAAACCATAAAATTCCGAATCCCAGGTGATCACATTTATCACAAAGATCGAAACTCCATAGTAGCTGCTGGTGGAGTGGCAATAATCATCAAAACCAAATACGAACAATCCCAACTTCCGAAAATTCTTAATTTACAAATCGAATTTATATCAATTAAGGTTAAATTCGATTATCTGGGTAGTGTAGTAATAGCTAGTGCCTACAGGCAACCAAACTTAAAAATTGTGGAGGAAGACATCAAAAGAATTTTTGACACTACTGAACCAATACTAGTTATGGGTGATATAAATTCTAAAAATGCCTTGTGGGGATACAGAATCTTAAATCCTGAAGGTATTAAATTGGAAAATCTTGCCATAATGAACTCCTTTCAAATTCTGGCACCCGATGAATACACTTACTACCTTTAACGGGAAGATAATCAGCCCGATATACTTGACATTGTACTTCAGAAATACTGTGATTAACCTATATTTCAAAGTGTAATACCTGAATTGAATTCAGATAACCTCCCAGTACTGGTGACATTCAGCAATACATTAACCGTCAAACAATCCATTCCAAAACTAATTAATGGTAAAATGGACTGGAACGTCTTTGAAGACTAGCTCAATAGTAAACTCCACTGCCCAACAATGAAACGGTATTAACTTACTAATTATTGCTCAATTTTTTCTAGATCAATTAATTACCACAGTCAATTTTCAACTAAGACTTTTGCTAACGGGCAGCTCAGATGCCAGGGTTCAATTTACTCTCTCAAGCATATAATCAAGTACACATAACATAAAGAGGTTTATTTTATATACCTATTTACAGTTCAAAATAATAAATAAAATATTTCATGTATTTTTACAATAAAGCTTGATTTTAATGTATCCAACGGGCTGGCAAGCGCCTACTGGGTTAGGCAACTCACTTTACTTCTCTGATCGTATCGGCTATATTTTATGACGACGAAGATCGTAGTTGGCGAGGGCGTCCTCTGACGACCAAAGCTGGAAACACATGACAAACTAGGTCAAGTTTATTTATCATCAATTTGTACAATAAAAAGGTTAAGAATTAGTTTATCCAGAGGTGCTGTTATTGAACTTGATGTGGGGCTGCAGTGCCCAAAAAGTCGATATTCTTCAAGTGCAATGTTAACTTCAAAATTTACGACTTACATCACGGGAAGTTTATAAGTCTTGAATTGGGGCACTTTGAACGGGGTTAGGAGATCTACAAAACAAGATCTCTCCAGGTGAGTAAAGCTCTGAACCTTTGCAAGTAAGTTAATATCGGGGGCGGGGGGGGGGGTCGTGGCATGCAAATAACCTCACAATTGAGCTAAGTTTATGAATTCTGGTTATGGACCTGGGGTCTCGCTTGTTAATGAATTATGAGGGTGTCTTTGGGAAGCAGTTTCAAGGAGGTGAAGGCGTAAAACTATAACAGGCGTTTATTCAACGAGCCACGATGGAGTTAAGGGCAAAGCCGGTTTCGGAGAAAACAAGTAGGTACTAAAACTCAGCTAGGCGTTTAGTCAACGAGCCACGAATGAGCTATACTCGTAGACAGGGTAGATTACGACTAGGATTGGCGGAGACTACAGGCATTTACTCAATGAACCACTTTGATCTCCAACAGGAATTCGGGTATTTCTGGGACCGACTGGTTTCAAGAATAAAAGTCAAAAGGTGTTTCGGGCAGGACCAGGGCTTGGGCCCCAAGGGGGCCGAAACGGGAAGCTGGTTCGGATCGCTGGTCTCTTCTACAACGTACGATATCTTTCTTATACGTTACCCATCCTACTCAATCTGCTGGAGTTCTGGCGGGGATGCGCTAATAGACGGCTGCCCGATGTCCGCGCAGAATGATTGCTTCTTCGCGTTATCTTGGCCCTCGTGCCTTGAAGATGCTTTCACATGATTATTGTGACGAAGTTCTGGCGGCGGTCAAATTCGAACGCATTACAATGCGTAAAAATACGGATTTCGGCCGGCGCTAACGTCACAACAAGACTTCAAACAGTTTGATATGAACCGTTAAACAGATCGAATAAAGACAAAGGAAACGTACGCCGCCCGAAAGGCGCCCGAAGAACAAAGATTATTACATCTGTTCAACAAACCGCCGCGATCCTACGCAGAAGTATCTTTCAAAACCCTAAAATCATAAAAATAAGTGTCCTTACAACGAATTTCTAAAGTGCAGCAAGATTGCAGCCATAAAACTTTATTGGAGCCGGCCGGCCAAGAAAGGTGACAGCCAGCGAAATACGCCTCACGAATGTTTGCAGATTAAATTAAGAATTTTTCACTAAAACGCCCTTTAAACAGAGTGCGCTCTGTTTTAATCACACATAAAGGATACCAGAAGATAGGAAAAATTAACCGCTACCTATTAAAACAAACCACAGAGCGATAGCACATATACAGGTGGAGAAAAAGCAATTTTTCCATCAGGCAGCCAAACTCGCGCCCGGGAGAGCGGCCGAGAGTTCAGCGGCCCGAGGAAAGGCATATTGTAACGAAGAAATCAGGGGCCACGACCGAGTACAGCGAGCAAAGATGCAGATTACAAATTAAATTTTAATTAACGAAGGAAGCATCCCAGAAAAGCGTAATTGGTCTCAATAATCTTATAAAAATAGCGCGCAACCGATCAAAGCATAATAAACTTTTTAACACACGCCATAAGAAAAATACTTAATTAAGCTTTACGCGGAACATTGCATTAAAAATTCCAAGTTGAGCTAATTTTTTACTCAAATCATAGCAAATTTGGTGTCGTTAGACTCGGCATTTCATCAACTATTGATTGCGACTAAAACCAAGTCGCTAATTGATCACGCCGCTCAATTAAATGCTATAATTACAAAATATATCGAAATCGGGCAAAACATCCCTTCTACTTCGACCAATGAGCGTCGAGATCGCGTTGGACAAAGGACTGGCTCCTTTAAATAGTCAGACGCTGGCAGTAAGAATTCACTCAATCCAGGAGAGTCGAACCAGCAGCAACTCAATCCAGGAGAGTCGAACCAGCAGCAACTCAATCCAGGAGAGTCGAACCAGCAGCAACTCAATCCAGGAGAGTCGAACCAGCACACTCAGCCAAGGAGAGTCCACCAGCCGCCACTTCAGCTTCCAGGACTACCAGCAGCCACTCCAGCTTCCAGGACTACCAGCAGCCACTTCAGCTCCAGGACCAACAGCCGTTTCACTGGACTTAGCTGTCTGCCGCCTTCGTGGGACTTGGGATTCGAGCCACTTCAACTTCCAGGACCAGCTAGCAGCTCCAGCCTCTCCAGAGCCTATCACCCTCGTGGACTTAGAACCAATCCTACGCATTGGACTCTGCTGCCTGCCGTCTTTGGAAAGCCACTTTCGCCAGCCGCCGCCTCCGCCAAGGAGATCCGCACTGCCGCCGACGTTGCCGCCGCCGCTGCTGCAACCGCAGCAGGAAGCCGCCAGCCGCCGCCTCCGCCCAGGAGATCAGCACTGCCGCCGACGTTGCCGCCGCCGCTGCTCACAGCCCGCCGCCCCGTCGCCAGTCGCCACCGTCGCCGCTGCCACCGCAGAAGGAAGCCGCCAGCCGCCGCCTCCGCCCAGGAGATCCGCACTGCCGCCGACGTTGCCGCCGCCGCTGCTGCAACCGCAGAAGGAAGCCGCCAGCCGCCGCCTCCGCCCAGGAGATCAGCACTGCCGCCGACGTTGCCGCCGCCGCTGCTCACAGCCCGCCGCCCCGTCGCCAGTCGCCACCGCCGCCGCTGCCACCGCAGAAGGAAGCCGCCAGCCGCCGCCTCCGCCCAGGAGATCCGCACTGCCGCCGACGTTGCCGCCGCCGCTGCTCACAGCCCGCCGCCCCGTCGCCAGTCGCCACCGCCGCCGCTGCAACCGCCGAAGGAAGCCGCCAGCCGCCGCCTCCGCCAAGGAGATCCGCACTGCCGCCGACGTTGCCGCCGCCGCTGCTCTCAGCTCGCCGCCCCGTCGCCAGTCGCCACCGCCGCCGCTGCAACCGCAGGAGGAAGCCGCCGGCCCCGCCTCCGAAGGACCACACCCGCTTCCAATCGCGGATGCCAATCCGCCATTTTCTTTTCTTTTTCTGTATATAAATGTTACCTAGTTATAAGCTTATTTGTATGTGTAAATATAATAAACTTTGTTCCAATCAAATCCAGTGTCTAGCTGAGGGTAACGCCCAACCACCCCTTCTTACGCCGACGCCATTGCAGTAACCCTACCGCTGAGCATAGACGTAGGCTTGTTAATTGTCGCCCGGAACGTGGGGCCAACCTGTGGTGGACACCAGAGGGAAACCACGCCCACTACAATGGTGAAGTCAAGAAGGAAGGGAAACATGGAGACAACTCCGCCAAGGATCAACGAAGAACCTCAGCGGACACCGCGACAAGGAGGAAGTCTGAACAGTTCGGAAATAATAGAAGACAGCGCACCCTCATTTCCGTGTGGACAAAGGACACCGCCTCCAAGTCCCAGCCCAGTGCGACAGGAAGTCAACGAAGACAACCAACAGCAAATGGCACACCACCTTGCGAACCTAGCAGCTACAGCAGCAGGAACCAATCAACCAGCACCACTTCTGGGAGTGGTAGAAAACACCCAGTGGCGCCCAGAACAAGCTCCAGCAGCACCAACGATCACATTAACGGACGAACAATTCCAGGCACTTTTGGGACGAATGGCTGTGCCCAAAAAAGTCGATCTCCCACCAACATTTAAGGGCGAGGAGTTAGACCACCCCCAAGAGTTCATCGCAGAGTGCGCCCGCTACCATGCGCAAAGCGGATGTACTACAACAGAACTAATGAAAGTAGCCACAAACTGTCTCCAGGGGAAAGCTAACCAATGGTGGAAACCATACGCTTCACTCCCGCTCTCCTGGAATGAATTTGAAGAAAGGCTGTTAAAGAAATTCGATAGCGCAGATGTACGAGCCTCCTTGAAAACACAGCTCTACGGGCAAAAACAGGGACTGAAAGAAAATGGCGAACTCTTTCTTCTTCGGAAGATACAACTGATACGCCGATTGGACACCGAACAGTCAGTGGGAGCCAGCATTCCCGTAATGATAGAACTGTTAAAACCGGCCCTTCGGCCTTACCTACGTGTCGCAGTGCCGGAAACAATTGAGGAACTATTGGACAAGGTGGCTGCAATTGAGAAAGACATGGACGACCGCGCACCAACGCCAAACCGCGAGACACGCCCACGGGAGCCAGCCGAGCCAAATCTACCCCGCTGCTATTTTTGCCCGGGACGCCACTTCAATAAGGATTGCCCACGACGCCACCGGCCAACACCACAGGCAACAGGAGAAGCTCCCGTGAACGCCCCCGAAGCAAGACAACTACCACCGCCGGAAAACTGGCGGAGGCCCGGGCACATCGAGGCCGAAGCACCGCCCAGGGCCCAACCCAATGCTCCACGATAAGTACGGCCAACTGCCACAACCTCCCGTATATCATGGTGAACCTCGGATCACCACAGCGGGAGATGCGTGCCCTGATAGATTCAGCAGCCACGCATAATTTCATTAGCGCCAAGCTAGTGCAGCATCCTGAGACGGGTAGCTACGCACAAAGAACGGCCAAAATGGCCAAAGAACAGGCAACCCTGACCCTACGAGGAGAAACAAGCTTGGAAATACAGATCGGTAGAAATAACTACGTCATACAGTGCATCATAGCAGAGGAACTAAGGGAGGACATCATTCTCGGACTACCGTGGCTTACGGAACACGAGGCTACCTTTGATTTCGCACGGCGTTGCATACACCACGGCATGAGGACCCGAGAAACCACTCATTGCCTGGTCGAGCAACACGACCCGCGTCCAGCGAATGACCCGATGGAACTTCCCCAGTTGAAGCATGACTTCCCTCGCGAGCAGGAACACAACCTCTATCAGCTACTAGAAGACTTCCCCGAAATTTGGAGGCCCTCGGCGCCACCTACGCGCACCCTGCAGCACGAGATTCATGTGAAAACCGATGCCCCTATACGCAGCCCAAATTACCGATATTCCGAAACAAAAAAGAAGATCATCGCCGAGCAAGTAGAAGAGATGCTGGCACGCGGTTTCATCGAGCCTAGCCAGTCACCACATAACTCGCCAATCGTCATCGTGGAGAAAAAGGATTCTACACCCCGGTTCTGCTTGGACTTTCGTAGGCTAAACGAAGCCACCATCAATGAGCCGGCGGTACTACCCTTGATCCACGAAACCATCAAAGATCTAGGTTCAGCGAGCATCTTCTCCTCACTTGACTTAAAGTCGGGGTACTGGCAGATAAGTTTACACCCCCAAGCCAAACCCTACACCGCGTTCACGACTCCGGATGGCGCAGCCTATCAGTTTCGAGTCATGCCATTCGGGCTCAAGACGGCACCAATGACCTTTCAGAGGCTGATGGCCCGGGAAGTACTGGTAGGGTACCTCCACAAATTCTGCCTCGTGTATTTAGATGACATCATCATTTACTCGGAATCATGGGAGCAGCACCTTCAACACCTCCGAAAGGTATTCGAACGACTACAGGAACATGGGCTCATATGCTCGCCAGAAAAATGCCACTTCGGGAAATCCACACTGCACTACCTAGGGCATATCGTTGGCCCAGAGGGAAACGAACCTCAACCAGGTCACGTGCAGCAGGTCATCAACGCCCCGCCCCCTACTAACCGAAAGGGGTTACGACAGTTCCTAGGCATATGCAATTGGCTACGCGAGTACATTCCCCGATTCGCCGACGTTGCGGCCCCTCTCACCGACCTACTAAGCACTAAAAAGCGCTGGACTTGGACCCCAGACGTTCAGCAAGCATTTCACCAAGTGAAACAATTGTTTCAGACACCGCTGAAGTTAGCCCGACCCGATGCTTCTCGCCCCTTCATTTTACAAACAGACGCCAGCAAATTTGGCATCGCCGCCGTGCTCTACCAGGAACGTCCCGATGGAGGTCGAGACGTCATCTCCTACGCCAGCACCGGTTCCTGCCAGCCGAACAACGTTATCACTCCAACGAACAAGAGTGCCTAGCCGCCGTATGGGCGATAAAAAAATATCGGCCCTACTTAGAAGGCAGGCAGTTCACCCTCCGGACCGATAACCGCGCCCTCACCTGGCTCAACACCTTGAAGGACCAGCGAGCTAAACTCACGCGTTGGGCTCTCCTGCTACAGGAGTTCCACTTCACAATCGAGCATTGCCCCGGAAAGCACAACGAGTTGCCGGACGCGCTATCTCGACAGCCGACTGGACAGCCGGCCGAAGCAGTGTGGGATGACCCGACAGTACTGCTACCTCCCATTCACAACAAGCGCTTCGCCCAAAAACGTGTAACGGCCAGCCAACCCGCTAAGAAAGGATTTCCCAGGTTCCAGGAACCCGCTACAGGAAATCAGGCGGCCAGCAGCCAAACACCACACGGTGAGGACTCACCGAGGTATCAACGGGCAAGCAGCCGTGCTACCGTCACGGAGCCACCAGGCAAGCCATCCCTAAGCCTGCTGGACGCAGTCGAAGAAACGTTATGGGAGACCATTGCACAGGACCAAAGGCAGGATAATTACTGTCAAGATTTAGTCAACTCATGGCACCAAAGCTACTTCGTCGAGGACCCAACCCCGGATCTCGTAGCCGTCCAGGAGAATTATCGAATAGAGGATGGGTTGCTTTACCACCAGACGGATCAAGGCCCAAGGCTGTTTGTCCCGGAGAGAAGCCGACCCAGGGTCATTTACCAATACCATGATCAAGACTTAGCTGGACATCCCGGCATCGCCGAAACAACACGAGCCATCCGCTCACATTTTCATTGGACGCGTTTACGAGAAGATGTCCGGAACTACGTCCGCCAATGCCTGCTCTGCTTGAGATGCAAGAAGGACCGCCACCAAGCCAAAGCCACCCTGAGGCCTCACCAACCCAACCGAGCGTGGGACACGATTGCGCTCGACCTCATGGGGCCCTACCCCTCGTCAGCCACCGGGAAGAAGTTCATCCTGGTAATAACCGACCTCTTCACCCGGTGGACTGAAGCCTTCGCTTTAGCCAAAGCCACCGCCCCCATCATCATCCGCACCTTGCGAAATGAAGTCTTTCCCCGCTTTGGGTACCCGAGCGCCATGCTGACCGATAACGGGCGTCAGTTCATCAGTGAACAATGGATGAGAGCCTGCCAGGAGTGGGATATCCAGCCATGGACGACCGCCATCTATCACCCCCGAGCCAACCCAACGGAGCGAAGGAATCAAGAAATAAAAAAGGGGCTCCGCCTGCATCTACAAGGAGGAAACCATCGCGAGTGGGACAAGCATCTTCCCGCGACCCTATTTAACTTACGGAATCGCCATAACACCGCCCTAGGGTGTTCCCCAGCATACGCCATGTTCGGAAAGGAATTAGACCGCCCCGGGGAATGGAGGTTCCGACACCCCACGCTGCTGCCCGAAACGCCCCACGAACCACGGACCCACAACCGCGGAGCACGGGACACAGGCATCCGAAACCGAGCCATCGCCCAGCGCCAAGAAGCACCGGACGCCGACAACCCCACGTTTCAACCCCAGCAGTGGGTCATGGTGAAAAATCACCCTCTCTCAGACGCCATCGCCGGGATCCATGCAGGGTTCCAACCAAAATGGAGTGGACCCCACCAAATCTTGGACCAACTTGGCCCAAGCATCTATAGGGTCCAAAGAGGACAACAGGCCCTCAAAATTCACGCAGACCAACTCCGCCCTTTCTCTCCCTAATTTTTTTTTTTGCCCGGATCGCGGACGCCAAAGGAGGGGGGAATTGATATGAACCGTTAAACAGATCGAATAAAGACAAAGGAAACGTACGCCGCCCGAAAGGCGCCCGAAGAACAAAGATTATTACATCTGTTCAACAAACCGCCGCGATCCTACGCAGAAGTATCTTTCAAAACCCTAAAATCATAAAAATAAGTGTCCTTACAACGAATTTCTAAAGTGCAGCAAGATTGCAACCATAAAACTTTATTGGAGCCGGCCGGCCAAGAAAGGTGACAGCCAGCGAAATACGCCTCACGAATGTTTGCAGATTAAATTAAGAATTTTTCACTAAAACGCCCTTTAAACAGAGTGCGCTCTGTTTTAATCACACATAAAGGATACCAGAAGATAGGAAAAATTAACCGCTACCTATTAAAACAAACCACAGAGCGATAGCACATATACAGGTGGAGAAAAAGCAATTTTTCCATCAGGCAGCCAAACTCGCGCCCGGGAGAGCGGCCGAGAGTTCAGCGGCCCGAGGAAAGGCATATTGTAACGAAGAAATCAGGGGCCACGACCGAGTACAGCGAGCAAAGATGCAGATTACAAATTAAATTTTAATTAACGAAGGAAGCATCCCAGAAAAGCGTAATTGGTCTCAATAATCTTATAAAAATAGCGCGCAACCGATCAAAGCATAATAAACTTTTTAACACACGCCATAAGAAAAATACTTAATTAAGCTTTACGCGGAACATTGCATTAAAAATTCCAAGTTGAGCTAATTTTTTACTCAAATCATAGCAAATTGGGTGTCGTTAGACTCGGCATTTCATCAACTATTGATTGCGACTAAAACCAAGTCGCTAATTGATCACGCCGCTCAATTAAATGCTATAATTACAAAATATATCGAAATCGGGCAAAACATCCCTTCTACTTCGACCAATGAGCGTCGAGATCGCGTTGGACAAAGGACTGGCTCCTTTAAATAGTCAGACGCTGGCAGTAAGAATTCACTCAATCCAGGAGAGTCGAACCAGCAGCAACTCAATCCAGGAGAGTCGAACCAGCAGCAACTCAATCCAGGAGAGTCGAACCAGCAGCAACTCAATCCAGGAGAGTCGAACCAGCACACTCAGCCAAGGAGAGTCCACCAGCCGCCACTTCAGCTTCCAGGACTACCAGCAGCCACTCCAGCTTCCAGGACTACCAGCAGCCACTTCAGCTCCAGGACCAACAGCCGTTTCACTGGACTTAGCTGTCTGCCGCCTTCGTGGGACTTGGGATTCGAGCCACTTCAACTTCCAGGACCAGCTAGCAGCTCCAGCCTCTCCAGAGCCTATCACCCTCGTGGACTTAGAACCAATCCTACGCATTGGACTCTGCTGCCTGCCGTCTTTGGAAAGCCACTTTCGCCAGCCGCCGCCTCCGCCAAGGAGATCCGCACTGCCGCCGACGTTGCCGCCGCCGCTGCTGCAACCGCAGCAGGAAGCCGCCAGCCGCCGCCTCCGCCCAGGAGATCAGCACTGCCGCCGACGTTGCCGCCGCCGCTGCTCACAGCCCGCCGCCCCGTCGCCAGTCGCCACCGTCGCCGCTGCCACCGCAGAAGGAAGCCGCCAGCCGCCGCCTCCGCCCAGGAGATCCGCACTGCCGCCGACGTTGCCGCCGCCGCTGCTGCAACCGCAGAAGGAAGCCGCCAGCCGCCGCCTCCGCCCAGGAGATCAGCACTGCCGCCGACGTTGCCGCCGCCGCTGCTCACAGCCCGCCGCCCCGTCGCCAGTCGCCACCGCCGCCGCTGCCACCGCAGAAGGAAGCCGCCAGCCGCCGCCTCCGCCCAGGAGATCCGCACTGCCGCCGACGTTGCCGCCGCCGCTGCTCACAGCCCGCCGCCCCGTCGCCAGTCGCCACCGCCGCCGCTGCAACCGCCGAAGGAAGCCGCCAGCCGCCGCCTCCGCCAAGGAGATCCGCACTGCCGCCGACGTTGCCGCCGCCGCTGCTCTCAGCTCGCCGCCCCGTCGCCAGTCGCCACCGCCGCCGCTGCAACCGCAGGAGGAAGCCGCCGGCCCCGCCTCCGAAGGACCACACCCGCTTCCAATCGCGGATGCCAATCCGCCATTTTCTTTTCTTTTTCTGTATATAAATGTTACCTAGTTATAAGCTTATTTGTATGTGTAAATATAATAAACTTTGTTCCAATCAAATCCAGTGTCTAGCTGAGGGTAACGCCCAACCACCCCTTCTTACGCCGACGCCATTGCAGTAACCCTACCGCTGAGCATAGACGTAGGCTTGTTAAGTTCAAGACATCGATGCAGTTTTTAATCATTTTACATCAACAATCGAAGAAAGTGTTAAATTAACCTGCACAACCCCAAGACGAATTCACCCGACTGACTACAATCATCCCACCCAGATACATTATTGACTTAATTAAAAAGAAAATCTAACTCCAGCGAGAATAGCAAAGACCCAGAAACCCACTGCTCCAAAATAGATTAAACAATCTAACGCACTAGATAAAAAGAGAACTAGATGAGTTGCGGATCAATATATACAAACAACACATATCCGACTTTACTCCAGGAGATTGGGGCCTTTGGAAGACCACTAGAAAAATTTTAAAACAAAAAGAGGAATTGCCAACGCTATCTCTCGAAACAGATAATGTCACTTATGCTTTCGATACAGAAAAAGCTGCTGCCTTTGCTGAGCACCTCGAAAGCACATTTGCTCCCGCACTCACCTGCACACCTACTCACTACGTCCAAATTATAAAAGATATCGAACGTAGTGCACCAATACCTGACGAAATCCAACCAACCTCTCCCAATGAACTCATTGATATAATAGATAAACTTTCCAATAGGAAATCTCCTGGCCATGACCTAATTACCAATGCAATACTTAAACACCTCACACTGAAGGCTATAGCCTATCTATGCTCAACTTATAATGCCTACATGAGATTGGGTCACTTCCCACAGCCCTGGAAATATGCACATATTCTAATGATCGGTAAACCAGGCAAAAATAAAAATAAAATAAGCTGTTATAGACCGATAAGCCTGCTGACGACACTATCGAAAACCCTTGAAAAAAATGTTCATAAACGCCGCAACATATTACCGAAATTCCGCTTCAGGAAAGGACATTCAACAAGTCACCAGCTACAGAGGATCAGCGGATTTTATAGTAAACAATATACTGCTGCAGTTCTTCTTGATGTCGCGCAGGGATTCGACAAGGTGTGGGTCGAAGGCCTAAAAAAGATCGTAGACATTGAAATGCCCACATACCTCAAGGCAATCATATTCTCCTTTCTGGACACTAGAACCTTCGCAATTAAAGTCAATACAACACTCTCTGAAATTAAAATATCTAGAGCAGGAGTCCCGCAAGGCAGTATCTCGGGCCCAGTCCTCTTCAACATTTATACATCTGACTTGCCAGAGCTTAACGCAACAATAGCTACCTTTGTGGATGACACCGCAGTGTTTACCCAATCTGATACTCTTAACGAAGCAGTTACAAAACTACAGAATGCAACTAACAAACTTTCTTCGTGGTTCAAACTCTGGAACATCACTATAAACCCCGATAAATGCCAGGCAAAAATATTTACTATACGAAGACTCAACAATCCTCCGTCACAACGTAATACCCTGAAACCCTAAATGGTGCAGTTAAATATCTGGTAGTATATCTTGACACTCGTCTAAGCTGGAAATATATAAATCAGAAACTTATCCAAAGTTATGCCAGACTAAGGCAGCTATATCCGCTTATTAATAGCAAATCTAGTCTCAAAACCCAATGAGCAATTTTACTATATAAAACCCTACCACGACCCCTTGTGACCTATTCATCTCCAGTCTGGTGCAATACATAAAAAATAAACATACAAAAGATTCAATGCTTCCAAAACAAGGTGTTAAGAATCGCTGTGAACGCACCGTGGTATGTTCGTAACACTTAGCTGTATGAAGAGCTAGGCATCCTGCTCATGGATCAGTTCCTTAAAAATTGTGCGGAAAAGTTCATGGCAAACACAAGTGCATGTAGTGGCGCTCTTTAAAACGAATATTCACACTAGACTTCAACGTAAACTCCCCTAGGACATAGTGTTAACAGATCTAACAGACGATTGAATTAATACTAACAAATTAACCTTTCTGTGACAATTACTTTGTCACACAATATTACAGTCTAAGTTATGTTTATATCTTTGTTTCTTATAACTATGCTAAGTATAACAAAAAATGTTTCTTCTGGCATTAAACGAATTAAAAAAACTGTTTATTTAAGGGGAATGAATGTAGGAAAATCAACTTCTTCTTTTTGTATTACCCTGAAATGCGACTATTTTAGTTTTTTCGTATTAAGTTACTTGATTGATGTTCTTGATATTATTTTGTATTCTAAATGCAGCTTTCTGAAGGGTATGTTCCGAATTTGCAATTAGTATTTGACAATAAAGGTGGAATGCAAAAGCGGTTACATTGTTTAGATCTTCTGTATAATGGTAAAGTTTTTCCATTGTCTAACGGCTTTGCCGTTTTAAGTAGTAGTGATGATAGGCGTTTCTATTTTGAATACTGTTTTTCTCTACCATTTACTATAAAATGAACATATTATCTCAACAACACCTTCACCTTGTCAACCCAGTGCACTGTGATCGGCTTCAACATCTCTGCTATACTTTGTAATAATTTAAAATAAACCGGTTGTTTTTTTTTAAATTTAGTACAACCGCGACGGTTATTAGCGCTTTTTTGAAGTAACAATGACTGTACTTGCGAGTATATTTTGCTTATATCTTTAAGGTGTGAAATTAGTTTTTTTTTGGTGTTGCACTTTTCACCTGAAATTTTGAATATTTTGAATACAATTATATCAGTTTTAAAGTAATGTTATTTCCCCAAAACATAGTGATAACGTTCATGACATCTCCAGAAAATATAGGAAAAAATCTGGTGTGATACACTCACACAACTTCCTTTTATAGTGATCTTATAATTAGTCAAAAATTTTATTTTTAAATTTTAAAAATTTGTCAAAAATTTTCAAAAATTACAAATTATACAAAAACGGTACAAAATAGAGCGTTAGTTGAAGAGACAAATTTTTTCTAGAATTTTAAGGTGAATTCGAAAATGTAATAATATACCGGGTGTTTTATTTAAAATAGGAGTTAATAAAAAATAGAAAAAAAAACAAAAAACCCACCTTAGAAGAATTCAACTGGAAAATCACCTATCTCACATCAATACACATTAAAAATGTAATAAAAAAAATCGTTAGAGCCGTTTTTGAAAAAAATCGAAAAAAACTGAAAAATCACAAGAGTAAACACCTACTTCCGGTTATGCGATTCTCTTCAAAAGCTTGCTGTCTCATCTACATAGTACACAAAACTTATATATGAAGTTTCAACGACATACCTCTTTTCGTTTTTGAGATATTCTGTTCACAGACAGACACACACACAGACAGACAGACCAATGAAAAAAAATATGTTTTTTGGGTTCAGGGGAATCTAAAACGTGAAGATCTGTTGAAAACTCAATTTTGATTTTTT
>CALNHX010008402.1:0-61195 GCA_940337035.1 Agriotes lineatus | reverse complement strand
TTGCTGTAATTTATTATTATGTAACTACCATGTACGTTGTACATACCACTTTCCATTTAAGAACATTGAATTTACTGAAAAGCATGTATTGTGAAAAAAAATCCATTATTTTTTGTATTAAAGCTTATTAGATAAAGTTTGTAGTTTGTTGTTTCAATGCTATTCACATGATTTTATATTTTTAGGAAAATATGACAAAAGATGGAAGTAATTTAAGTAGCTGTAATTCTAAAAGCTCAAGTGGGAAAGAGGAAAACAATATGATGAATTATCTAAAAGGAAAAATAGGCAAAACTAAGATAAAAACTACAAAGGAGGGGAGCAATGTAGATATATTGTCAGATTCAAACACATAGGCGTAAATACATACATACACACATACAAATGTTCCTATGTTAATGATGCGTTACTAAGTACTTTTTATAACGAAACATACTCTTTATAACGAAACATACTCATTTTCAAGTGATTACGATGAATCCCAAGCTAACTAGAAAATAATGACATCATTGCCCCCTCAATATCTCCATAACTCTTGTCTAGAAGTCAAAAATACATAAGACCATTTTTATTGTAAATTAAATATAGATAAATTTTGTATAAGATAAAGTTTGCGCTAAACCTCATAGTTAACGAGATATTCGCGAAAAACTGTTGAAACCTACCATTTTACCACCTTTCTAGCTTTCGACCCCCTTCCGCCTAAACCCGAAGCGCAATATTGCGCAACTTTTTACCACTTACTAAGAGGAGGGTACTAAACAGTTTGCTGCTGGGTAGAACTTTCTTTTTGGATGTTTGGGTTAAACCCCGGTTTCTGTACTAAAACCTGAAACTAAGAATGGCCATCTTTGTGACGTCATAGCTCCTCACTCCGCAGGCTGAGAAAGCGACAACATGATTTTTCATACTCAGGAAACACCACCGAATAAGATGATACCACTTGTCGGTATAAACCTACTCAGTCCTACGAAAATCGTTATTTGACGAGTTAATTTAGTTTGGCCTCTCTACTAATTTACCTGCTCTCCTACACTTAAAGTCAAATAGATTCCTCAGCAAGCCCAGATTGAATGGGATGAAGGATGGAACCACGAAGGAAAAGAAAAATTCTCAAAATGATTTTCCAGTCTTGAAGAACTTCAGCTCAACATGTTTTCATACGCCAGTCAAGGGCCATATGCTGAGTTATTTGTCTTTATTTCAAAGACTAGGAAAATGTTGAGTTCAAATTCTGCAGATTATCTATTAGACAAGCTAACAGAAAAATTGGCAAAAATGCCCAGGTGAAACTCATAAGAAGCCTTAATAGAGCTCGACCATTGAAAAAATCATTATCAATAGTATACCAAAATTGACTCTCTGATGCGAGGGCTTCTGGCAGAAAACAGTCAAAAGCATTGGCTCCAATCCCTGAGAAAGCCAAGAGAGGAGTTATTTCAATGGAAAGAAGAAAAACTCTAGTTCTGACCAACGAAATTAATCTGCAAGAGATAGGCTAGTTGATCAACACATAAAGTGGAATTCCAAAAGGTCCAGATGATCGTGTGGGCTTTAAGTTTTTAATTCTTTCTTTAACTTCTAGGAAAGTAATTCTTTCAGTGATAAGAATGTCTGTCTGAATATCTGGGATAATATGTTTTCCAATACCTACTTGTAAAGCTGTATTTTATCTACGAAAATCTCCATGATAAAGTAACATTTTAACGGTAAGTGTGGATAAAATGCTACTTTATTCACTAATGAATAAAATAGTCCATAATTCATAGCAACTAACAAAGTAAATACGTGCTAGCGTGGCAACTAGTACAAAGACAGGTACATGATCTTTATTTGAAATTATTTATTCAATTTCAAAACTTATTTATATATCTAAATGTAGGTATTGGAAAAAATTTATATCCCACACGCGAATAAAGAGATTTGTTGCACTCCCAGGACTAAACGATCTACTTTAGGCGTCATTTTGAAGGACCAAAGTGCTACTTTTAATCCCTCAGGGGTTAAAAGTGGTACTTTGGTTCTTCAAAATGGCATTAAATTACAACATTACCTTAGTTACTCATCTACAATTCCAAAGCCATTTTTCCGAATCGAACGTATACATTTTCAAACAAGCAAGATCAGATTTATATCATGATTTGTGATCTGGGAGTGCAAAAAATAATATATATACCTGGCGACCAAAGTGCTTTTGATCCCTTGAGTGATTATTGCAGGTTCAAATGATGCACTTTTGTCCCTTGATATATAATATACTATTATTCATTTGGGGAAATTATCTCACTTGGCGTACGGATCAAATGCCTCTTTATTCACTTGTAGCATACATAACTATTGTTGTGGTAGTCTGTACGTCGATAGCGGACTATACACCGAACTAAAATGATTGGCGAATCCTTGAGCTGTTGTTTCTTGCGTATGTCTTATTCCATCATACTGTATTGCTATAAAACCTTTTATTTTTAACAAAATTCTAAAATATTTTAATGTCACTTTCTAAATTACTTGTTATTATATACTCTTGATAACATTGTCGAAGGTTTTTTTTGCTAGCCTATTCTTCATTCTCATTCTATGAACTTTTTATTTTTCAATAAACTTTTTGCTTCGTTAGCAAACCAAAGTGGAGAATTTTTACTTTTATAGCATTTTTTGGGGTATGGGAATGCTAAACATTTCGTTTAGAATTTGATAAAAATGCAATCATTTACATTATTAAAATTCAGAAGAACTTGCCAATTAGTATCACGTACCAATTCAGATAAAAGTAAAAACATTGCTTTCTTTACATTAAATCTTAAAATTTGTGGTTTGCGTAGCGTAGTACAAGCAGAACCCTTATTAATAATTTTCCACTGCTTAACAAGTGGGAGGTAATGCGCATCAAAAGGAACAGGTGATTAATCAATGTTAACTAGATTTAAACCTAGGTTAGATAAAATTAAATCCAAAGTTTTATTGCCGGAATTCTATCTAATATTATTTAATTACTTTAAAGTATCAAAATTCATAAATGAATCTAGTTCTTTAGTTTTTTATACCATGTAAGCTCATAACACTAGGTCTTGCAACAAACACTTTTAAAGCCTCGAAAATTATGATGGCAATTAATAACATTTCAAGCATTTCAAATATTATTTTACAAAATATTTTATAAATGTGCTAGTTTAAGTTTTTCAAATTGTATGAATATAATTGACTTTAAGTTAATAATTTGCAAAAAATTGTATTAGAAATACCGTTAGCCTTGATTGAAACATAAAATGTAATCATATCAGGCTTAGAAATAATGAATAACAATGTGAGAATGTAAAACAACAAATGGAGGAAAGCGAAGCCAAGTTGTGAGGTGTGTTATTTTGGCTTCCCCACAAATAATCCATTTAAAAGCAAATATATACCAATTTTTCCCAATTCAGCGGTTTGGGTAACCAGAGGGTGGCCTTAGTTCGTACACACCGACGCGCGACGGCAGTTTTAGGAAGTGTTGAGAAGTACGTCAAGTGGTAGCTGTGTTACCGCGGCAGTTCTTGTAGCAGTAGCCAGGTTCTGATAGCCCTGGAAGCGATATTCGTGCTGAGCAGTACGGAACCCTAGGACTGGGACAAAGATAGAGGTGTAAGCAGTTTTGGAGTATTGCAGGCTGCCGTCGGCGTTCGAAGGTTTCGGGCTTCTTGCAGCAGACCAACGGAAAGAAAGAGGAGCCCCTGTCCGTCGTAGGACCTCCTGTGGGGACAGCCGGTATCCTATTTTGCATCAGCGAAGTCAAACAAGGGCAGAAGTAAAGTAAAGTTTGGGCACTTCATTCCATGTAGAAACATGGCCTGAGACAAGGCGAGTCAGGGTCGCCGAAATATCTCTTTCCGAAACCCAGTCAATCTGGCACACCGTTACCGGCGTACTGAGTGATGTGGTTAGCATTACGCTTCTGACGACTGCATTAGTTCCCCTACTTCCACAACTGTGGTTTTGGTACCCAATTTTTAAAGCGGCTGTGTGGGCCGCCCGCCAGTTCCCAGATGTCGGGATTGAACCCCGTACCGTGGCACCGCATCCTAACGCCCCAACCGCTCGGCCACGCTGGCGACACACAAGAGCAGAAAGTTATCCTAACAATAGAATCTGGTGAAACTTTTAAAGTGACGTTGGTTTTAAACATCTCCGGAAGTAGCTCTCCGTGAGTGTTTTGTTGTGGTGTCTATTTACCTACGTTTGTGTAATCACCTAAGTAACGCACACTTACGTAATTATTGGTGTAATTGTTAATACAAAGCCATCTTGTTTTTGAAAAGTTGTGAGGTTGGAGCGCCATGCTTGTGAAGTACATATATGTAATACTTACTATATTGCTAGGGGCTATGAGTGGGAAACTCACGAAGGAAGTGAGACAGACAACCAACTCTTCAATGTATGTGGTGAGCTGTGCGCAAGCGCGGCGGCGTTGTCCGCCCAATGGGGAAGTGGTCAAGTTTAAAATTCGCTTCTAAAGGCGGAGTTCGAATTCTCACGCATGCGCACGAGACGCGTTATACTCTAAGTGAGACTATGTCGGCGCCGTAATGTTTTCGGGCGTTCCGAGGCCCTACTAGCAATATATGTATATTACATATACGGTGAAGTGGTTTCCATCAGTTGAAATAGCTAATTTTGTAGCGGTCCCATTGGATAAATAAGCGATGGCTAAAATGATTACTTTTAAAAATCACAAAGACCACGATAATTATCCTAATAGCAGATGTATAGCCTATAATTAATTATACATTCGATGATATTTGCTAGGATGTAGAAACCCAACCCTTTGAGATGATAGAGTCATTTATTTAATTAATAATAATATCAATATCATACACTATCAACTTATAACCAAAACAAGTACTAAAACCTACTGCAGTATATTAAAATTGTTTTCTTTCACAGCAGTATTATTTCCAACAAGATGAAAGAGTCTTTTGTAAGCTTTATATAGCAAGTTGATTGTAAAATACACTACATTTAATATGCAGACGTTACTATGAATCTGTATAATTGCCAATATTGATTAGAAATATGCGTCATTACAATTTTTTACTAATTTTGCTTTATATTTTTGCAGTCTAGCGATCAACACACAGGCATATCAACCTTTACCAGTTAGAATGTTATCTCTGTCACACCTGGATGTATTGTACAATGGCGGACAATAAATTTAGGCCGTCCTGTCATTCGCTTGACATCTACTACTACTACCTATGCCAACTAACCTCAATTTCTATTTTTCCGGCCTAAATTTATTGTCCAACATGGTACGAATTGTATATTTATGCAAAGTCAAAAACATTCTCATCGAACCCAGTTTCTATTAGTGATATTATATCAAATTCCTTAGCACTCGTATAAAACGATTAAGTTTTTGTTTTTAGTCTTCTACCATTTTTACTTCCTTTTACAATAAAGGAAGTATTGGATTCACCCGAAAAAATCAAAATTGAGTTTTCAACAGATCTTCACATTTTAGAGTCCCCTGATCCCAAAAAACATATTTTTTTTCATTGGTCTGTCTGTGTGTCTGTCTGTCTGTGTGTCTGTCTGTCTGTGTGTCTGTGTGTCTGTCTGTCTGTGTGTCTGTGTGTCTGTGTGTGAACAGAAAATCTCAAAAACGGAAAGAGGTATGGCGTTGAAACTTCATATATAAGTTTTGTGTACTATGTAGATGCGACAATAAGCTTTTGAAGAAAATCGCATAACCGGAAGTAGGTGTTTACTCTTGTGATTTTTCAGTTTTTTTCGATTTTTTCAGAAACGGCTATAACGATTTTTTTTTAACTTTACATTTTTATTACATGTGTATTGATGTGAGATAGGTGATTTTCCAGTTGAATACTTCTAAAATGGGTTTCTTTTGTTTTTTTTTCTGTTTTTTTATTAACTCCTATTTTAAATAGAACACCCGGTATATTATTACATTTTTGAATTCAGCTTAAAATTCTAGAGAAAATTTGTCTCTTGAACTAACATTCTATTTTGTACCGTTTTTGTAAAATTTGTAATTTTTTAAAATTTTTGACAAATGCTTAAAAATTTTAAATCAAATTTTTGGCTAATTATAAGATCACTGTAGAAGGAAGTTGTGTGCGTGTATCACACCAGATTTTTATTGTAAATATTTAACTCTCTCAGTAAATGCATGCGTTGTGAAAAGCATTGCTCAAGTACAATATAAGCAAAAACTTCAACCAAGTATAATAGTTTCGTATGCAATTATTGCAATAGTTAAATATAACCGTAATTTATATTTGCGAAAATTAACAATATTAAGAAATCTATTAAATCAGCCAACCTAAGTAGATTTAAAGCCAAAGTAAAGGAATTCTTAAAAGAACGCTGCTTCTACTCTCTGAATGAATATTTTTCTTATTGCAGTAGCATCTAATCTGTTCTGTATATTTATAATATGTACCTGTGTTTGTATATTTGACTTCTTAATGCAACTACTGACAATTTCCGATACGCTATATGTATATTGTTATGATACACTATATTCTTTGATAATTTAAATATGAATACTAAAGAAACAGTTTAGTCAAATAAATTTGGAAGTCAGATATAAGCAAATTAATGGATCTAAATACATGTTAAAGTATAATGAAATTAACTTTCTTATTATTGGTTAGTCAAATAATAGCATAATGATTGATTACTCAAACTTAATCTGTAATAAGAAAATTCTGAATAGGAATAAATACCAAGGTTACTACTAAAAGGTATCTGTTATGATAATTAAAATAAAAATATCTGTTTTGATTATATAAAAAAGTGTAGATAGGAGGCAACAAGAATCGTGTCTAATAGTAATAATTTGTAATTTGTTTAATTAGTTACTGAAACAACTCATAAAAAAACAGACATGTAATTTTGAATATAACGAATTTGGAAAATAAAAAACCAGAATTTATGCCTTACTTTATGTAATTATTTGATCAAATACCATTTAAAAAGGCTGTAAACAAATATACTTGGTGGAGGTATAATATTATAAATTGGAACTTATAAAGGAATACAATCGGTGAAAAGATTGAACCAATGCAGTGAATTATAAATAATCAATACAGAAGATTACATTATATGAAGAGAATTGGATTTATTGATACTACATTGGAAATGGAATACAAGACACAAACAAGAGGTTAGTACGTGCAGCGAATTGTTTTTGGGAAACCTGTGGGTATCATTGAAGACGTAGGACCATCTAAAAAAAGAGACAAATTCATATTTGGAACAAGATTTATGCTGACACTTACCAGAGAGGGATCGGAGCCGCAGTAATCCAGTACAGGAGCTAGGAGACTTGAAGTTAACAGCAGCAGGGGACAACGACAGGAATCCAGTATAGGATGTGGAAGTTTTGAAGTGGATGGCAATAAGGTGAGGCTGGGAGTTTACATTCATCGTAGGTGATGCAGTTTGGATAAGGACTCAGCAGGTGTTTGAGTGCAGTCGGAGTGAGGATCCAGCTTAGAAGGATTTTGGCAGTATTAACAAGCAAAGTGTTAAATCAGGTTTGTGTTTTAAAAGGTTAAATGAAACATTTAAAAAGCTATAACCAGTAAGAAGGTATAAAAAATATAATTGAATTTCATACTTACAAAATAGATTGGTGAAAGAATTACATATTAGATCTTATTGTAAAAACCTTGATATTCGTTCTGAATTTTGATTAATTTGACGTTAGTTGTCAATTTTTTTGAAAGTCAATCAACTTGCAATTAAACAAAGAGAATTTGACAAATCAATCATTGGGTTACTAGATATTGCGAACCACCTGAGAGAGTTTCATTAAAAATATTGTAAAATACGGATTTGAATTGAAAGTTAAAAATAAAGGGCAAAATAGTAATACGATAATTTAAATAAATTTATCAGCTAGCATAACATAGCAATATATACGTCAAATGGAAATAAAATTATTATTATTATTATTATTATTATTATTATTATTATTTATAAACTAGAAAAATACGGAAGTCTACTTAGAAATTAACTTAAATTATTAATAATTATTTAAGTGTGCTCCTGTGTTTCAAGAGAAAAAGCAAAACAGGAACTCAAATACTAGAAATTAATACTAATAAAACTCTTCCATCGTTTCTCTATTTTTGCTGATAATAATAAATCCTTAATTTAGCCCACATTTTGGAAACCGAAGTGATCAGCAACTCTATTCAATATTTCCAGTGCGGCCCTTGTAAGATCCTTTTTTATCGTGATTCGTGTCCCCTTCAGTTTTTTCTTGTTTGTAAATACTTTGTCTCGATAGTTATAGCTTATAAGCTTTGCTATTATTCCTCTATGGTTTTTCTGGCTATAGTGTAAGTTCCTGCACGGTGGCATCGATCAATATGTTTGTCAGAAACCAGTAGTCCTAATTTGTTATTAAATATTTCCAACACTTCCTTAGTCACATCCTCCTTTCGTTTTTCTTCAATTCCAAATATTCTAATGCTATTTCTTGTTGTACATGTATCTAGATTCTTACTTAGTTCTTTGCCCATTTCAGCCTAGGTAACATGTCCTTCCAATCTTCTACATTTTTCTTCCAAGTTCTTAAGGTCAACGTTCAAGTTTCCTGCAACATTTCTGCTATCCTCCTTGTCAGATTGGTTATACTGGGTATTGACTTGCGCGACGCACCATACACATTTGCATTGTAAATTCATTATGTTCAATTATTTGTTTCCCTGATTATTTTAGAACTAAAGTGTACATACATTTTTTGTAGAGAAAAAATACTGCATCCATTCATAACATTCCTAACAATTTTCCATTTCCTGGAACCGAAACAATGCAAAAAATCAGACTAGCATTTTTACAAAAATTAGTGACGCCATGGAATTATCTAAACAAACCAATGCACTTATATTTTTCCATCATTGCAGTTGAGTTTTGCATTTTCAGGTTATTATAAAACCATCAAATGCATAATAGGAAACAATTCTATTTATTTTAACACAAAGATTATGGAAAATCAAACTAAATGTTCAAATAAGCCACTATTCGTAGCCCAACCTGTTGTAAAATTCTCGTTAATATTCGCTAATTTATACTGAGTTATTTGACCAGTCCTCGCTAGAATACAATTTTTCAGCTCTTCTACATTTTGAAATACTCATCTAGAGTACATTCCGATTTCAAATGTAGCCAAAGAAAAACATCATTTGGTGAAAGATCGTGAGATCTAGCAGACCAATTAATTGCATAATTTGCACCAACCGCCTTACTGATTGTTATTTAATAGTAATTTATATAACTAGTTTTGAAAGTCATACTTTTTTCATGAATTTGCAGTTGTATTAACGAGGGCGAAAAAGAAGTGGGAGTATAAATAATCTGAAAAATAAATTAATTTATGTCAATTTAATGAAACAGTTGAAATCGTTTACTACGATTTTCTATAAAACTAAATATGCCGCCATAATAAATATTTATTTATTATTATTGCTTGTTATTTTTGTGTTTTTACGAACATGACCTAGCCTGGTACCTAAGTCACCAACTGCTGCAGTTTGTTTACAAACCTTCTTACGGCTTAATCACTAAGCCACCGAGCCCAACACTAATATTTAGTAAGTATTTGTTATCTATTAAGTTTGATTTTGTAATGTGTAAATAAATAATGGTCCTGAAAGGAAAAATAAAAAAAAACTATTCCTTTTCAAGTGCTTGGCCTTTACTTCTCAGATAATGTGAGTTCGAGGTAGAGCTGGTACTTCGTGGTAAATCATAACACCGGCTCTTGCCAAGTCACCGAAAATAATTTATTTGTCTACAATAATCGACGTATAACAAAATTATGAATTCTCAGAGAAAGATTTAAGCAGATTTAATACCTGTATGAAACTAGATGAAATTGCTGACTGAAATTTGGTTTCACTTCCTTCATTAAATAAAAACGTTATTTCAATTACATTTCAATAATCATATACCATCTTCACTAAATTATATATTGAGATATTGGTATATTTGACGTCTATTAACTCCACCAGAAGAGGAGAAATATAACATTCACAACAACAACAATTTGATAGTTGTCTTCTGTTAATTACTTTTGCTGCTGAACTTTGAACTTCGATATCCCAAAATACCAGTTATTGCATTTGTATCTCTTCACTAATCTTTATCTTCCATTTTTAACGACTTAACAGACGAAACGTCTTTATTAAGTTTTTTTCTAAAATCGTAAATTGCGTTCCCTATTTTTCAAACTAAAGTATTAGCTAGAACATTGCCATAACTGAGCTTTAAATGATTGGATTTTAGCAGATTGACACAAAAACTTCGATTGAATTATTCCCTACTGGTATCTCTATTCAAGAAGAAAATATTTTTATAATTGCCAATCATGATATGGTATATCCAAATATAAAATTTGATCGGAAAATCTAAAAATTTATTGGTTGGAGCTTTTGTGTACAAAGAGCTTTGTCTTAAAATTGGTTTTAGCATCATTAGTTCTTCAAAAAGCATGCTTTTCTAAAGAAGGCTCAATTTACAATACTGGAATAATAGGAACACGCAAGTAAACAAATTTATTTTATTATCTAAAAATAAGTATAATTGGACTGCAGGCGCTGGTTTACAAAATTCGATCTCTTAATTTCATGAGAGTTAACGCCTGCTTATTCAATTACTTTTAAAACGTAGGCAAACCTCGTCTACTGGATTTATGTACACTTCAATGGGTAGAACGGAGGTGATTGTGCTGCCAGAAGGATTGTAAGTAATGAAGGAGGTTCATTAAAGGCTAATTAGTTCGGATCGACCCAACGCACCAATATTTGTGTTTATTCTAAAAAAATACATGGTGAAGCATATAAAAGCTCTAAAAAATAATGTTACAGCAGTACCAAGGAATTTATGTGTAAATATGGCATCTGCGTTTTTTTAGCATAAACCCCAACATGTTTTACGGCGCTTTCGGGGAAAAAAGTCAAACTTCTAAAGTGCTTAAAATATCACAGAGGTTTTAATATAAATAAACACTAAACTGCTTAAATAAATCTAGACTTTCTACTTGTATTACACTATTTGAAATGTAAGTTTCCAGATTGAACTTTAATAAAAAGTTCTTCGTATAGCTGCAGAATACTCTCGCGATGATTTATTATTGATTGTAATCTTTTGAAATGACTTTATAATTAACGGCAGGCTGAAAATGTTAATATCTGCAAAGGCGACAACTTTGCTCCAAGAATTAAAAAGTTTTGCAGAAAAAAATTAGAAAGTCCTCTTTTACATAAAGTATTGCTAATCAAAGGTAAATATTATGCTATTTGCATATGAGAAAGCTATATTTTCAACCGTTATTTAAAAAATACCCAAAAACTTTAGCTATTCTTGCGAATAATGCCTCAGATAATAGCTAAAACTCCTCTTAAAATTTTGTAACGAGTTTAAGTTGTAGACAGTCGTAATATGCGCTAAATCGTTTGCACAATAAAGCAAAAGGATCATCGACATCTTCATAAAAACAAATGTTTTGCTAGAATAAACATACTTTCCAGCTTTTCCTTGAAAAAGTACATTTCGAATTGTACCTGGCAGATTAATGGTTCACTACGTGTTTTTCATTCCTTTGCAGAAAGCCGTAATATTTTATTATCTAATAATACAACACAGCAGGTAAGGCAGCAGACGAATAAATATTTCACTAAGAATTTAAAGATGCTCGAATTAATTGCCATAAATGTACATTTTGCATATTGCAGGTACGTAATTAGTGAAAAAAGTACTTTCTTTATTCGTGTCAGAAGCATCTATCATATTAACATATAATAAGTAATATAAAATATAAAAAAATATAAGATATACAACATAACATAAAATAACAAGTGTAAAAAATAAAATAAAATAAAATATTGAGTAAATGTGTAAGGTAGTTTTATAAAAACGTATATCTGTCTAATCTCACATTTAAACAGTCTTTGCCCAAAAACGAGCCACGTCAAGTGCATTTTTATTAGCTTTCACTAAGTCCTCGTCGGTGCATGTTGCCGGGCAGTTATAACATTGATACATGTGCCGCACGGTTTGTTCTTCTCCGCATTCACAAATAGTTTGCCCGTCATCCAGAAAACCCCACTTGTTTAAATTGACTTTGGATCTTCCAACTTCGGTTCTCAACCTGTTCAGAGATTTCCATACAACCCATTCTTCATTGTGACCAGGAGGTAGGTTTTCTGATGGTTCCATCCAATCGAGTAAGTGAGTCATTTTAGTTTTCCAGTTTCTGATTCTGGCACTCTCTGGTTGCTCAGCTAGTATGGTGGAGGTGCGCATGAAACTTTTCCTGGATTTAAGTCTAGATTCCGGAGGTTTGTGCCCGAATAATGGATGTGTGGTGCTTTGGGTGATTTTCAGACGTTCGTTGTTTGCAGCCGTTTCACGTCGTATCTCAGGAGGGGCAATTCCTGCCAGGCATTGTACTTTGTCGACTGGAGTTGGTTTCAAGCACCCTGTGATAATTCTGCATGTTTCCTTGAGTGGAATAGTTACTTGTTTGGCATGGTTTGATTTATACCAGACAGAACTGGCATATTCACCCGCCGAATAGCAAAGTGTCATAGCAGATGTTCTTAGCGTCTGGGGCTGGGTGCCCCAATTTGTGCCAGCTAGTTTTCGTATTATATTATTACGGGCTGCCACCTTCTGTTTCGTATTTATGCAGTGCTGTTTATATGTTAGGGAGCGGTCTAAAGTGACTCCTAAGTATTTGGGAGTGTAGCAATGTTTCAGTTCTACACCTTTCCAAGTTACTTGTAGTTTTCTTCTGCTTTCTCTGTTTTTCAAGTGGAAAGCACTTACTTGAGTTTTCATTGGATTTGGTTTCAGTTGGTTTGCTTTATAGTACACCGCCAGATCTTCTAGTGCGGCGTTGAGGCAGTTTTCCACTGTTATAAAATCTTTTGCTTGAGTCGAAAGTGCCAAGTCATCAGCGTATATAAAGCTTTCCGTATTAGTGGGAAGTGGCTGATCGTTGGTATAAATATTAAATAGGAATGGTGCCAAGACACTTCCCTGCGGTAGCTCATTTTTTTGATTTCTCCACCGGCTGCGTTGACTCTGAAAGTCTACAAAGTATCTCCGATTGCTAAGAAGAGATGCTACTATTTGAGTAAGTCCATAGTCCTTAGTAAACCTGTATAGTTTAGACAGTAGTATTTGATGGTTAACCGTGTCATAGGCGGCTGTCAGATCGATGAAAACCACGCCCGTGATCTTTCGGTTTTCGAAACCGACCTCTATATGTTGGGTTAAATTGAGAATCTGTGCTGTGCAGTTTTTCCCAGGACGAAAGCCTGCTTGTTGGGGGATCAGTAGTGGTTCAACCGTTGACATCAGTCTCTTTAAGAGCATCCTCTCGAAAATCTTGTACAGATGGCTCAGTAGAGATATTGGTCTGTAATTCTTTGGATCCGATGGCTCTTTACCGGCCTTTGGTATGGCTATCACTTGAGCTTTCCTCCAGATCTTAGGGATTTGGCGTCTTATTAGACAACAATTAAATAGTTGCAGTATCCAGCTTTTTGTGTATTCACCGAAGTGCTTAATTTGTTCCATTCTAATATCGTCAATGCCAGCTGCCTTTCCGTTCTTGCATTTTTTAATCGCGGTTTCTAGTTCGGTTACTTCAAAAGCTCTTGAGAGGACAGTGTTTTCACTTTTTTCATCCCGTACAATCTTTGATTTTCTGAGACGATTATTTGGTTTGCCATTTAGTAATAGTTGATGGGCTATTTGGTTGACGGATACATTGGCATGCATCTTGCATTGGTTGGGATCGTTGTTTAGGTTTCTGAGTAGCCTCCATGCTTTTTGGCTGCTTCTGGACATGTCAATTTCTTCCATTAGCTTAATCCATCGGTCTCGTTTTGCCTCGGCTATAGATGACATTAGTTCTCTGCCAGCCTGAATGGTGTTTTCGCTTAAGGGGTTTAGTTCTAATAGTGATAAGTATTCTTCCATTTTGGCTGCAGATTCGGGTGTTAGACCTTGCACGTAGGTAGTTCGACAGCCACGTGGAATTGATTGTCGCGAGGCGTTTTTGAGAGCATCCATAAATTGCTCATAGGATTCAGGAGATGGGTCAATGTCAGATACCATTCTGTCTAACAGGTTTGAGAAGAGTTCCCAGTTGGCTTTTATGAAATTGTATCTCCTACGGAAGTTTACAGTTTGGGAACGAACTGCTGCCAGTAAAGTACAAACAATGGGTCTATGTTGTGTTTTAGGAATTGGTTTGGCCACTGATTTTATGCATTGTTGGGTGATAGCTTCGCTCACGAAGATTAGGTCCGGGTTATAGCCCCTTTGCCATCTTCCGCTGTTAAAGGAAGCTGGCAGCTTACTGTCGTGGATTAGAGCCATCTGGTTATTTTCTGCCCATTGTATAACTGCTTCTCCGTTTTCATCTTCATGTTCATAGCCCCACATATTGCTATGGCTATTAAAGTCACCGATAACAAAATAAGGCTTATTATTTGTATAGTTATCGGGTTTAGTAAAACGGAATGTTGTGTTTGGTGGTTTATATATAGATGATATCGTGCAATTAGATAGTTCAACTGTGAGGATTTCTATATTTTCTTCTTCCGTGTAAGTTGTTGATAATATGGGGATACCATGTTTGACAAAGATGGCGCTCCCGTATTGATCATGAGCTCTCTCCACTGCGAGGTGCATGCCAGCTACTTTTGGTCGTCGTTGGTTAGTGCCTTTGTGGGTCTCTTGGATGCAGAGTACGTCACTCTTATGTTCTTGGCATAGCACCATTAGAAGTTCTTCTTTACATAATGATAGTCCTTCAATATTAATAGAGAGGATAGTCAATAGTGAAAAAAGTACTAACTAGATTAATTAAAACTTAGAAAACATGTATTGCAGTAGTCGCTTCAAATAATCTTTCCCTAGCAAACAACGGCTTCCTGTATCTAAAATGATCAATGTACAAGTAAACAAGTAAATTATTAATTCTAAGCAATTGGAACTAGCTGGATGAAATCGTTTCGTTCTAATTAACACTTTATTTTGCTGATCCAATTTTGTACTAAACAATGCTGTACCTTGTAAACTGTTTGTTCAATTATGTAACAGCAGTTTCATCCATTTACATTGGAATTTGGAAACACTGAATATTTTATTCGCTTTGGGTATATTACGTTGTTTTGTATTAACTCCGATGTTAAGTGATTGCTGTACGTTAATTGTATGAGTCAAATGGAAACATGTTAGTATTAAAACTTATTCTTTTTTACTGTTTGTGTGAAATTCAATATAATCTTGTATTATGAACTTAAAATTCTGATTTAATGATTAGTTACTGTTAAACAAGTTACCTGCTAACGAAATAGATCGTTGGACTTCTTTAGATAGTAAGAATGTCTAAAATAAACTAAGCGAGAAAATGATCTTCGTTAAATATCAACATGTAGGACAATGGGGTCCTTGCATGTTATTTTGTTATCATTTTATTCTGAAGTAGTGCTCATTATTAGCATTTAAACAAAATATACATTTATTGAATCCATGTTCGGCGTTACATTTACAATTATGCAAAGCCCAAGGAAAGAATTATTGATAGTGATAAGAGACTGGAACGTAAAGGTTGGCGTCACACTAGAAGATCGCCATCTGAAAAACATAGTCGTACCATACGGCATAGGTATATATAAAGGGGAGACTTCTACAATTCTGAATGCATAGATCGCTAACCAAATATAACCAACACCTAGTTCGCTGTATCAGTTAGAAGATTGTATACCAGGACGTCGCCTGGTGATCGCTATCGTAATCAAATTGAGTATATCCTGAGTTCTTCATCATCGATACAAGAAGAAGACTGCAATCTGACTACTGGATGATTACAACAACAATACCGCTTCAATTTAAAGAGAGAAGAAGATTAAAAGTTCTGATAAAGATTAGAAGTCGAGCAGCATTTCTAGAAATTCGACATTAGAAGATTATAAAGCTAATCCAAACTAAAACCAAAACAAGGGGTGGACAATCATAACGCCTTTGCAGAGAAAGAAATCCAGAAAAACTCTCCAAAGATAAAAGACAATCTACGAATACCTATGTAAAGACATACAAATGTTTGTGAACAGAGGCGAATCAAGAGAAGTCTTCAAAACCATAAAGAAAGTGTAAACCTCGTAATAGTGATAAGTACAACTATAGTCACCTACATGCGAATCCCTTTAGAATTCAATACGAATCAACATCCACGGTTTTGAAATGAACCGATATTCACCCAGGAGGAATGAACGCAACGCTTAGAATACACTCAAGTAATACAGTAGTTGGTATAGTCGCAATCCTTTCAGAAACCATCCTGCTCAGAAAACGGGGAAAACAACTTTATTGCCAGATATTTGAAGTAATATGGCTTACATGCGAATAGATCGAACCACCACATGTGTTCACTACCGGCTAATCTTAACATCTCAACCCAACATAGTTATGCAAAATTTTCTAAAAGAAGAATTAAACAGTTACACACACGATCATTGAAAATGAACAGGGTTATGCAAAACATGTTACACATTTGAAACAATGTTTTTAGAGGCTACTATAATTTTAAAAAATTTATAGAACTGTCGATGTAAATAATATTTCTGATCATGTATAGACCATTCAGAAAACGTAAATTAACTACTCTAATGGTTGTTGCATAGCCCTGTTCATTTTCAATGATTCTTTGTGTACCTATCATAGGAAGTCTGCCCAAACAAACGGGTTTCGTAAGAGACGAGGCAGTAGAAAGCATGCCCTAAGTGTTAGACAGCTCATCCAAAAGGCACAAGGGCATTACACTCCGCTCTATCTGTGCTTTACATATTATTTCAACTCGTTTCATGATCTCAACTGCAACGCACTGTAGCCGGTACTTAAAGAACATTCCCTGCAAAGGCATCTAATTGAACTTATTACATATCCAAATAAAAACACCAAAGCAGTAGTTAGAGCAAATTGAGTCGTCGAGAGGACATAATATATTCAATCTGAAGTATTTTCAAACATTAGCCAACGATACAATCTGCTAAAAGAATTGAAACCAACAATCACCCAATACGAATCTACCTCCAGGAACGGCAGTTCTAATTATCGATCAAGAAAATATCTAACCATCCAGCAATAACATAAATCACAAGATATGATCTATTTATCAAACTCAAATTGAGTACGATAGCAATATCACAACACTGCCTTAGTCTTTGTACTTAATTTGACAAAATTTTAATTTTATCGCGGTCCCTGTACTCTCCGCCTTTTTGTACACACCGCTGTACTGTTTAAAACAGTGTTCTAGCTAATCTCCTGCCAGCTAGTTAAGCAGGATTGTCGTTTTCCATTTTACTGCTTCAAAATGGCCTCTTCAGAATCATAAGTGCATTGTGAGAACGGGCGTTGTCTAGATGTAGAATGAAGCCATTCTTCCATAAGTTCAGCCTCTTGCTCCTGACACGCTCTCTTAGTGTGACCAGAACTTGTTTGTAATTGTTGTTTGACCGTTTGTTCTTCGCGAACCCACTCTGCTATATCACACTCAATATCACAAGTAGCAATCTGCAATGCTTTAAACTTTTACCTGAAAATCCAAGTTTCATTGCATTCAATGTCATTTTATAATAGCTAACATCAGTCTCACTTCGCTCTAAATTGTCATCACAATTATCTTGAGGTTTTATTTCTGTACAGGTGTGAAAAGTTTTGAGCAACCTTGGCGCACTATTTGGTCATATTCAATTCCTAACGTAGAATTTCTCTAATGCACTCTTTGCTAGAGTCCACCATCATCCTAATACATAGTTTTCGATCTGATCTACCAATTTCCTTAATTTTGTTCCGATTCTCGTTTGTTGTTGCTGCGTGTAGGGCTGTAGGCGTCTAGGTCAATCATCCCCAGTGCTTCCACTAAACTTTTTATGCCATTTAACTACCTGACACGCAACAAGCAATTTTCTCCATATCGAGCTCCATATGCTTCAGTTCATATAACGAAACATACAAAAAAATGTTTTTCAAAAGCTTAGTCCGATCAAATTCATAAAACCCAACATGTTTGAAGGACAAATGTTTGCATTTTATTACGTGATTCTTCAAAGTCTAGTTTTTTAGGGTTACAGTTATTTACAAAGTACATCTTGGCGAAAAAGTCAAACTCAGAGATTTAAGATATACTAGCCGTTTTAAATTAGATATAGAAATGTTAGGTTAGCTAAGTAAACCCAAAACTTTCAAAGTTGATGCTTGTCTTATATTTCATTATTTGAAATTGAAACTTTTAGATGGCATTTCAACAGAAAACGATAGCGACAACTTTAAAATATTCTCACTATTATTTATTAATGACTACAAGGTTTCGAGATGACAACATAATTAGTAGCTTCGTAGAACAGCTAATATCCTCAAAAGCAGAAACTTTGGAACTAGAAGTTTAACAAAACAGTAACAATGAATTTAAATGATGAAGGTAGAAAACTGTTGTTTCCTATAAATAAATGCGCGAAACACAGGTATCTAAAAGTTTGATAACATCTGAAATATTATTTTATTGATTTTATAAAATATTGATAAGGTCTTAAATATATACTTGGCAATTTACTTGGCAATTCACTTTCGATGTTCACTACTGTGATCCCATAAACAGTAAACGATGCACAAATTGCACAAAGTTGCAAAATGAATTAAACTTAAGTAATAATTAGAAAAATTCGAACCAATATTAAATTAAAAGTTAGAACATTGAGTGTTTCGAACAAAAAGCGTTAACAAAGTAATGTCAAAAATAAAAACCGCGGTTTACATTCGAAGTTAAAAACTTTCCAAAGAGAAGAAGAGAGCCGTTTGAAACACAATTCAAAAACCAACCAGAAAGTTTATGAGAAATATAAAGCTTTAAGTAAATCTAAAAATGAGAAAGATCAAACCAAGTTATTGGAAAATGCTCTCAAAAAAAAAAACTTTAAAGTGATATTGTGTCTCACAAAGCAAATATGGAAAGTTTTGCGAAATGCTAAATCACAACACAAATAGTACGCGCATAAACAAAATGAGCTCGAAAAGATAGGTAAATTACCTTCAGGATGCGTTTAAGCACATAGTGTCTGACAAATGAAGAACCACAGTAATAATACCAATCTAGAAACCTTCCAAATACCTATTGTGGTATAACGCTACTTGAATCAACCCTAAAACTGACTACAAAAATCATTACAAATAAGCTTAATACTATACAAAATGGCAAGCGGGATTTAGAACAGGAAAGTCGCTATGTTTATAATTGGGCATTGAATTTTAGAAATAGAAAAAAGCCTTTGATGGAATCTTACTTTGCGAAATAATACATCTACTGAAAGCGATAAATGTGTCTGATCAAATTCTTTATCTAATCAAAATAGTCTGTTATGCCGACGACGCCGCGTTAAAAGCAAAGAATGAAAATGACGTGCGGGCGAAACCCGAAGCGATACTGCTCGTACGAAACAAATGTTGGGGCCAATAAACGTTCGAATTAAGAATTTACATAGTAAAAAAGATTAGACAAGATCACATCCCCAACCAATACATACGAAACGAGTTGCAGATGCAACCCATCAACTATTGGGTTCAAACCAGCAGGACAGAGTGAAACGCTCATATATTTATACAACCAGGATGGTGAAAATAACTCGGATAAATCACTGCTGGAAAAATGAGCTAGAATAATGAATCTTGAAAAATATAAATTCCCTCCTGAAGAGAACAGGTGTAAGCATTAAATTCGAACATTTGCGGTAGATAACTTCACGAATATCGAGGGTTACTCGAAAAAAAGCCCGAAAAAATACCCTACACAACGTTAGACCAGGTACAGCATTTACAGTTCCATATATTTTGAGTGGCCAGCAAGGATTTTTACTTCAAAAATTCCATAAAACCCTGATTCGACCAGACGGGTGCAGGAAATAACCAAATCTGCACCTAACTACCACCGCTTTTTCACCAAAAACAACCCCAAAAAAGTGTTACAGCATTGGCAGTACAGATGTATGTATTATCTGTAACCTCATTTACCTTGCGGTGTCGAGGCTGGTGCTTTATGCGCTGGCATCTGGCGGTACAATGATCAACTTGCCCCGGATTCAGGATACAGAAGATTCAAAATTGTAAGCAATGCACAAGTGCCACTCGTTCCAATAATTTATCAAACCAAAGCAAAAACATGCAATTTAAAAATACTAACGGAATGAAATCACACGCAGAAATGCGTTTGGTACACGTAAACAACAAAAGACGATAAGTTTGGGGGTAACTTCCATGACGCAAGCCCTAAAAACAACCAACCCAAATGTAGATGAACTAGAAAGAAACCAGAGAGCCACCAGAAGGATGCCACTTTAAGCTCAGGCATTAAGACTAATCTTCGATTTCCGCGATTTGTGAAACAGGAGACCGGTGTTAGACTAAGATTTTATAAAACGATTCGTCTGAATTTACAATTGCGTTATGATCTAATTATCGAATATTCTCTATAATAAAAAGAAATCTCTTCTTTCTAAATTATGTACCTTAGGAAGCGGAATACCAAATCAAACTAATTAATATTTATCTTTACCAAATTCAACTGTGAATCTAAAGCAAATATTCTCTCACTCTCTCACTGCAAGGGCGTATGTTTTCTTTCTTTGATTTGTGTAGACCTTCTGTGCCAAATCTGAATTTAATATCTGTTCGAATTTTTGATAAATCTTGAAAACACAGCAAACATTTCTAATTGTTAAACCTATTAAGTAGTGGAAAAGGTCTAAGTCTCATATACAATTTTTTGATCGGTATGACAGCTACTACCTAAAAAAGTATACTCCAGGACATATAAAGTTAATTATTCGATTGTAAAATTTTCCTTTGGATATATTATAAGAAGCGTGAAGCACTCGATTTAATAAAATAATTTAGCATAGCAACAAAAACTAACAACCATTTCCAGTGGTCCAAATCAAAATATATACCCCCATTTTGCGGTATGATGATGACCTCCTCGATTTTTTCCGACTTTCTGGATTCAACTGTGATTCTATAATTAGAAAAAATGGTTCCAAAGCAGTAAAATCAAAAATTATGTATGTAACTCGCACGAAAGCGCACTTTTAGACTCGTCCTATTTGTGCCTCGCTGGCTGCTCTCGCTTGGCCATAAACTGCGACTCGTCTGAAAAAGTTCTTAATTATGTACGTGTAACATAAATGGCTTTTATATTTGCATACTGTTTCATGTAGAAAGAACTATGTACCATTTTAGTTTGTATAGGCAAGCGCTAATTGTCTTCAATACTGGGAGGAGAAAAGTTAATTCTGAAAATTTAAACATCTACCGCAATATCAATTAACACTTCAAAAATAATAATTTTTTTGTATATTTAAATTTAGAAGTGACCTCTGTTAATCACTTCTTTATAAGTATAAGGTGACGATTCAGAGCGATTATTGTCTGAAGGTCTGCATTTATCTAGTCGTTTATTCGCATTAACAATAGTCTTGGAAAGGCAGATTCTTGAAATGGTTCTTTGCAAAACGTAATGCTAAGTATACATAATTCAGATTTAGTACAGTCAGTACAGTCTAGATGTGAATATTTTCTATAAAATAATATTGTTGAGTGAAGTACATAGGTACGTAAGGAGAAGTTAGTGTAATCAGAAACTGAACATTTTCTACACAAAAAATAAGGAAACCTTGTTTGAACAGTACAGTTCGACAATATAACTTGGGTTCCAGATGCAACTGCAACAATTTAAAATGCAATAAACATATGCACTGTATAAAGAAATGATGTTATTACAGTTTTTTCTAATTAGAAAGTTTTTACTTCCTTTTACTATAAAGGAAGTATTGGATTCATCCCAAAAATTCTAAATTAAGTTTTCAACACATCTTCACGTTTTAGAGTCCCCTGAACCCAAAAAAAACATGTTTTTGTTCATTACACTGTCTGCCAGCCTGCCTGTGTGGCTGTGTGTGGTTTCTGTGTGTGTGTGAACAGAATATCTCAAAAACGAAGAGATATGACGTTGAAACTTCATATATAAGTTTGTGTACTATCTAGATGCGACAGAAAGCTTTTGAAGAAATCGCATAACCGGAAGTATGGTGTTTACTCTTGTGATTTTTCAGTTTTTCTCCATTTTTTCAAAAACGACTATACCTAACGATTTTTTTCAAACATTGCATTTTTATTACATTGTAATGAGTATTCATGTGAAATAGGTGATTTTCCATACCTTTAAATGTTTTTTTAATGAACTCCAACTAAGTCTCTTTTTTGTATGGTTTCTGTACAATTTATATTTTTTAAAATTTTTGACAAATGCTTAAAAATTAAAACTCAAATTGTTGGCTAATTATAAGATCACTGTAAAAAAAAAGTTGTGTGGGTGTATCACACCAGATTCTTTTGTTATCTGACAAACAAATTCGATGTGTGACTGCTAACACTCATTTTTCAACATTCCTTGTCCTTGCGCAATTCCATTATATTTTGTTACATTTGGGGTGTAGCAATAAGCAGCAATTTTTAAAATTCCTGCGATGAAAGTTGACTACCGTCTTCGAATTTTATTGCTTTAGAGGAAGTTGCTGAATTTTTTTGCGCATCTAGAGTGTACACTTGCGAACCCAAAACACATTGTACTTTTTGTGCTCCTCCGCAGAAGCTTGCTCTTATTGGAAAAGGGTTTGTTTATAAAAATATTGAACTGTCTAAATTCTCAATTTCGATTTCAAAATGCGAGAATGGGTTGATGACATCTTGAACAATTTTGCAGTCTTTTGATTTCACACAAATTTGGAAATTTAATATGGCACGAGGTTTTTGATTGTGATTATTAAAACGGTGCACTTGATATGCAATAGTAATGTTACTATTTGTAGGATTATAAGTTGTATCTTGATTAATCGTACGGTATCCATGGTAGTCTCTCTGGCAGATTCAGTGACCCCTTGAACTTCATTATCATCTATAGCAGGGGTGGCGAACCAATGGCACGCGACAAAATAATTTGGGCACCGCATTAATTAAGGAATTTAGGTACCTAATCGAAACAATTTATATTTAACAATGAATAGAACATGAAGCTTCAAGGCGCAAATAAAACAATTATTGTTATGATAGATCTCATTCGTGCTTTCGAGTCTGAACTACAAGTTTCAGTAACGATATTGTTACCAAAAACTACAAGTATTTCCCGAACTTGAAAAAAATCACCAGAGATTTGGATTTACGCGAAAAACCAGACCAAGCAAAAGTCATTTAAGAGTTTAATTGGCAATTAATTCTTAAATCAAAGAATTTTCATCGAGATTTTCTCAGTTCAAAGAGTTATCACAAACACTCAAGTTTATTATGTATCCTGACGTGACTTCACTTGATAAACTGAACTTGGCCAAATTTGATTGGTTGGAAATTGAAGAAATTGAAATGCAGCTGACTGATTTCCAGTCTAGTTCAATATGGATTCAAAAGTTTATCGAAACAAGAAAAGAGTTGGAATTTAATGAAATAGAAAGACTATCTGTATCAGATAATATGAGTAAAAATGCCAATATCAAATTTATGGAAATGTGGAATTCAATTCCAGACACATTTAGCTGTCTGAAGAAGCTGGCTTTTGCTATCTTAACAATATTTTCATCTACCTATGCCTGCGAGTCATTATTTTCAGAAATTAAGTTGTGAACATTGACATTTAGAAATTTAACCTTATAGTGTATGGAGATAAATGATGTCAATAAAGTTTTGAAAATATGTGTTATATTATTAATGCAATTTATGGTTGCATCATCAGTTGTTATTAAAAATATATAGTTTAAAAATTGGGTTTACATTTATAACGATATTTTATAGTTGAAATTTGACATTGTGTTGAATTAATTACGACTTTTTTCTAATTGTTTTCATTTTTGTTTTTATGTTAAAATTGAAAAATTTTATATGGGTAACATGTTGATTAAATTAATTTATTTTAATAAATGATCGAAAATAAATTAAATTAATCAACATGTTACCCATCTAAAATTTTTCAGTTTTAACATAAAAACGAAATGAAAACCTCATAATTAAAAAAAGCTCGTAATTAATTCAACACAATGTCAAATTTCAACTATATAATATCGTTATATATGTAAACCCAATTTTTAAACTATATATGGCCTTGCAGGCCAAGCTCCTTCAAGGGGTGTTAGTGCCTCACCATTATTATACCATTATTATATTTTTAATAACAACTGATGATGCAACCATAAGTTGCGAAACGTCTTGTAATTTTTAAAATGTAATAATTAAAATATTAGACATGTTACGACTTATTTTTTTTTATTATTCCAATAGTGAAAATCATGCATTAATAATGTAACACATATTTTCAAAATTTTATTGACATAATTTTTCTCCATAAACTATAATTATTTTCAGAAATGAATAACATTAAAAACTCGCTTAGAAGCCGTTTGTCAGATGACTCCAGTTCAGCTTGCATTCTGCTAAAAGTAACAAAGTATGAAGCTAATATAAGTTATTTAGCATCTAATTTACAACAGCAGAAGTAGCACCATTTTTTAAATTTAAATAAACATAACGTTACTATTGCTGTACAAAGTGTATATTTTTTGTTGCAAATAAAGAGTTTTAAGTTGATAGTATTTAGTTTTATTTTTTTCCCTATTAATCACTCAGTCAAGATTGTTTGATGGCACGTCATGGCCTCATTAAACATTTCTTTAGAAAAAATGCACGTAGATGAATAAAGGTTCGCCACCCCTGACCTATAGGATATTTTTGTTCACGTTTAGATATCATTATCTACTGTACTTGTAAGAGCAACTCCAATGACGCAAATTCAGCATTCACTGTATCAATAACTTTGAAAGCTGACTGAACTTCTATTTTTAGCTCATTTTGTTCAAGAAGATCAATTTCATTACTGCAAAACCGTATTGATGCCGTGAATTCGCGTTGAACCCTCAAGGTCCTTAAAATTTGGGATACCGTCAAACACTTTGAAAAACATTCACCCAAACACCTACATTAATTACATTTTAACAACATTCACTTTCATTTTACGACCGATTAGCTAGCATCTTCGTCTACGAAGAAGGCCAAAAACAATTTTTGTTGTGATTCAGATTTATCAAACGTTAATCAACTCCCAGTTAGCCATTCAAAGAGAATAAATACGAACCAAATGAAAATTTCCGAAATCTATCTTTGTGACAAGGGTAAATAAGTTTGGTGTAAATACAGTTTTATCGATGATTTCTCAAGATTTTGCACCCTGGAAAATTGATAACAACCAACACGTTGCGGGAACATTTATATCTTTCCATTTTATTGCTCTTTAGTTTATAAGCAAATTTTTAAGCAGGATTTGTTTTATAAACATCGTTTTGAGAAAAAATATTAAATTGCCCTTAGAGGTTTGACCATTAAATTAGACAAACTTAAAACTCTTTCAAAGCAAATGCTTGTATTGTATTATATTACTTAATATCAAGCTTCTAAATGTAGGTATGTACTTTAAGAGCAGTTTGTCAGATCGCTTTAGAATACTCCGTTGGCTATTTGTCAATGACATTCGAAATGACAACATACTTAATAGCTTTGTAAAACTGTTGTGCCCTGAGCAATATAAACTCTGCATTGAAACTTCAGAACTTTCACATAAATATAGCGATGTTTCTAATTGGCAGCTTTAAGAAAGACTGTTTGCCTTAAAGAAATGTTAAAATCCTAAATTTTTGTATAAATGGAATTTCAGGTGAACTATATCATCTACTTCATTAAATATGAAAGTGAGATTTTTTATTGCTCAATAACGGATTTTATTAAAATGCATATCGCTATTTTGTTGCAGTTTAGCAATATCATTCGGCCTTTAGACGAATTGCACAAAATACTTACTGAACCATGTCCAACATGGGATTTCTTTTTGAATACCTTTAAATACAGGCTTTAAATGGCTTGTCATTAGTTATCATCTGGTAGTAGCAGCTACGCCTTATAATGATTCGAAACAGTGAAATGTCATGTTAGAAAAATATCTTGTAGATTTGCGAGTTGGAACTTTATTTTGCAGTTGAAATTTAGTCCTATTAAACTTCTTCAGCTAACGGTAGGGTCTTAAGGTTGATGTTGAGTATACTTAGTTATGCTATTCTCCGCTATTTTTGTAGAAAACTGCACGAAACAACCGAAATCACACAAAATAAATACAGGCTCTAACCGCAATCGATATTATGTCTAAACACGGCCCCCAATAATGCAAGAACGTATTTGTCCACTGGCATTCTTTACAATATAATGACTGCAAATTTTTGTTATAGGCGCGCCGGTTGCCTTAACGCTTCGATCGCATTAGATATCGGGAGCCCCATATTTATAAATAAGATGACAACCGCGCTGGTTTAACCGTTGCTTCGGCTACAATGTTGTTTAGCCCTTCCGTCACATTGAAACTTAGATAGCTCCATCTGCAGTGTTACCATTTTCTCCCGTTATTGCCATATAAGTTTGGGCCCTACTTTGAATCGCCCCAAACAGCTGTCAGGGGTTCTGTGCGTTGATACCAGCGAGTGTCTCTACACATAACTTATATTATGTTGACATACCTACTTCTTGGATCTAGTTTTACATGATATAAGCGGTATGGGATAGCTACCTCCGGATCTCGTTACTTAAACCTTGTAATATTAGAGCGGTAGGGTATATGGTAACACATATTTTCAATTAGAATAGTTACTTTTTTCTAATGCCGTATTGGCTGTGGAGCATATAATGGTTATAAACAAATACGAAATGAGGTAAACAGTAAAATAAGAAAATAAAACAGGACTACTAACTGGCAAAGATTCTCAAAACACCTAGAACATTACTTTTTTGGACAGCAGAAACAAATATGGAGAGTTATTACGAACCAGAGAAAAGAGATAGGAGAATATATAACAATATAACCTCTTACCCACCTTACCCTTCAAAAATTGTAAATAAAAATTTATCAGAGGTGTCTCTGAAACATGGCGCCAGTTTAAGTCATTTTTATAAGAATATTTTAAAAAAGAGATACCACAAAATCACACTTCGAAAAATATTCAAAATAAATGTATCTATTTCATAGTCCCTAGATGAAACTACAGCTTGTTGTGGGCGGTATGTTGTAAATGTATTGGTTGTTTAAGTAACCAGGATCCAGTAAACTTTAATTGCTTGCAAAGTGTTTAATAAAACCAATCATATACCTGTCTAACAATAGTTCGATTTCTAAATGAGTCATTCAGTCAAGAGTTAAAAAATCGTAATGAATTTTCCGTAATAAATACTTTAACAAGTAGTAGATAGAGAAATTGCGTAGAAAGGTTCCGTTACAAATATAGTTGTAGAGAAAAAAAACTACCTAACATTTCTCTACCGCCAGAGCCTGCAACTACGAGTGGCTGAATTAAGCTCTTCTTTATCCAATATAATTAAAAAAAGACTCTCGTTTTAGCGTTTTCTGATATTTCGGGTATTTGTATTAGGATAGCTCTCAATCGGTCTTAAAAAAACAGAGTTGCGCAATTAGTTAACATTCATAAAAGTAGCTTATTTTGCAAGCACATCCATTTAGAAATTGGAGACATAAGCATTGCCCCTAAACGAATTTATAGAACTATTCCAAGAAATACTAGTATAAATATTTTAAAACATTTAAATTGTGTGCTATAAGAAAAAACCGTGATATCAGCTGTTAATTAGAGATAAAATAAATTAATATTTCGACATAGATATATTTAAATTTGTCAATATTAAGTGATCTATAAACGTATAGAAAAACATTGAATTATTATAAATTGTTCCGCTAATCATAACTGATATACCGATGGAGCCAAGGTTGACTAAAATTATAGGAAACATGGGAATTTCATGAGTTGGAGGAGGTTCAAAAACTATTTGCCACAAGAGTAACTGAAATGGAAAACTTAATAATTACTTTTGTAGCTAGATAACAAGGGCAATAGTACATGTACCATCTTGTTTTCTCTTTGTAAAATGTTTATCCATTACTGTCTAGCACACTTATGCTTTATGTTTCTTACAATCTAAGGCACCTGGTACATAACAGCAATGAGATAATATGAACAAGAAAATTAAATACATTGCTTAAATAAGAAAGAGATATACATGGAAGCAAGTATTCGAGTAGGCTTAATACTCATTTTAACTATGACATGTCAACTAAACGTGCCTACTAAAATATTTTTTCCGTATGGTTATCTCTTTCTTACTCATGCTTTCTTACTCTATTTTGTTGTTGATGTAATCTCATTGCTGTTATATATAATTATGGCGCCATCCGTATTAATAAAAGTAGATGTATGTTGGACGCAACCACTTTGTACGTATGTTGAATGTAACTAATCTTTCTAGTAAAAATGTAATAATCACATACCGAGTGATTAAATAAATATCAGATCTAGTTTGTTGCGTTTGATGACTATATTTTTTCGTTGCTATATTTCAATTTAGAAGTACGCAATGCAAGCAAATGGAGCATTTATTACATTTATACTTGGAATTAGTAATGCATATTTGTTGCATATTTTAAACGTTTAAGTGCATATACGTACGTATTTCTTGGCAACCCATAAAACCGGCCCTCTATGCGTTATTAATTGGTTTATTGGATTTTCTCCATTACCATAAATATACACGCCCCTCACGTTAGAGAGTTTAGCTTTACAAAATCATTGAACATAAACTAAGCTGTCTACGCGATACTTAATATTGTAGTAATGATTGAAACCTCTTCGTACTTGTTTATATCTGCACCCAAAAATAAAACTATGCATCAAAATTTCCAAGGTGGCCACAACATACGCTAAATATGTTAGACATAGAGAAAAAGATTATGATGAATATGACCGTAACCAAACAAATGCTTCACTAGAAAATAGATACGTAAATAAATATGTACAAACAATGACCACAGATTCGTGAAATAAAAATACGATGTAACCAAATTTACTTAAATGCGTTGCGACAAATCGATCGTATTTTTTTAAATTAAAAACTAGGAAATACTTTACATGTAATTTTTCCTCTTGTAGCAGCTGCACAAAGCAGCAATTGGTAGTTTTGCTTTTAATTAATTTGTTATATATTTTTAGTCGTTTGGCTGAATAGACCTTAATTTTCAACAATGAGTAAGTACTTGTTCCTCAAATTATATATCTTTTGGTTTAAGCAAAAACCATTAAAATAAGAACTAAGTACTGTAGGTCGAGGCAATGCTGAAACTGTAGAGTATCACAAAGTTTAACTAAAGCTAAATAATAAAAAATACCGAGAACACGATGTAAGTGTCAACTGGAAACCAAGAATTACTGAAATACAGACTGGATAAGTATATTCAATATAATTACAAGGTGTGTTGGCGTGTTGCAGATGTAAACCATTAATATAATTCCAAAAATGTTCTAGCTGCATAACTAAATAAATGTTGCAATATTTTTGTGTACCAAAACATTTTTATATTGTAATGTGTTTAGTTTAGATCAATTGTTAAAAAAAACGTTTGTAGGTTTTAGTATCGACAACTTCTCGTTGCTAGCAGTTTCACCATCGTTTCTGTGTAGCAGTTTGTATTTAATTTACTTCTGCTTAAACCGTTACAGATACAAATATTTAACAAGATAGATAAAGTTGTTAAAAATTATTGAAGCGTCTAGATTTTTAGAAGCGCCCTGTAGAATATTAAATATAAAGCAGAAAGTAAGTAAAAGTCCTTTTAAAAACACAGAGTGCAATAATAATTTCTTATTGAAATGAAAAGTATGAGGTATTTTCAACTCCATTCTTAAAAGATTCCTTGAAATTTCACAACCGGCGTGAGCGAGCATGATATCATAATGAAGTCAAAGGCCAATTACGTTTCGCGAAAAGGCATATTTACAAATCTGGAAAAATCTTAGACGCCTCTTGTTCGGTATAATTTAAAGGGGGCGTTACGTGCCTCAGATAAAATTAGCTCCACAGAAACCGTAACGGAACGGAGTCGCGAATCCGGATGCCACCCTTTTCCTACTCTTACCTCTATTGTAGTTGGTAATACATTTTCGAGATTAATTCCTAATTGCTCATTTCCCATTTCCTAATGTGTCAGTAATAATTACCACTACGTTCTGTTATTAATGACGCGCGGTGTACAGGCCCCAATAATTCGGGAACAACAACGTAATTTGAAACGCAGCCTATTACGTTTATTAGCAGGCAATTTAAGGAAAAATGAAATACCTAAGTTGAGCATCAAGAGGGAGGAAATCAGCGTCGACATAAATCCGGGTGTCGCTGCCGGAGCAGTCCTGGCTGCGAAAATGGCACTCATCATAGGACAACTATTAAGTTACTCTATTACATTACTGTATTTTATAAGCACCACCGCCGCGGTTTTACAGACACTGCAAATTTTACAAACTGTTTCCACATAATCACATCGCGGACCTCCAGTCATATATATCACTTAGGAGATGCCACTCCCACTCTTTTATAACACTCTGGAAGTTGATGTTTCTCACTTCCTGTCCTTTATTATTTATTACACAGTGGCAGTTACGCCGAAATAGTTTATTTAGGATGACTTTTAATCGAGTTTTTCCTGGTTACCAGGACCTTCTCCGAAGAGCCCTCGCGTTCCGGCTAGAGGATCTACCGAAACTTAGTCTTTGTTCACTGAGCGCTGTGATGGCGAATTTTTATTCAGGGGCGGCTGCATTAATTAGGCCCATCTTCGGCCGAGTGCAGCGATTTGCAACGCAAATTGGTCAGAAGAGACGCCAGACTATCTGTTGCGTAAATCACCCGTTCCGGCGAGGACAGGCCAGAAGGCTTGTAAATAAAGCTCCGGTGCAGCGGAGAAGTGGGCGTGTCCCCCAAAACTTTCGAACGTAAAGTCGGGTCCGCGCTGTTCCGGGTTCCGGGCACAACTGCCGAACCCGACGCGTCTGCAGGGTCGCGCGCCAGCGCACACGCCCCCTTTGTTCCGTAGCTTACAGTCAAACAATATACTTGCAAATTTCGGGTGCATTCATGATTTGCAAAGTTTATCTGTGTCTTGCGATGCTGCGGGGGCGGCCCGATTGCAGGTGTCTTCGAGTTCGGGACGAATGAGGTTGGAAATGGAACTGCCGCCAAATGTCGTTTCCTTTGAAGACAACAGGATGTTGATGAGTAGGCGTTGCGTTTTTATAGTTATCAACTTGCTGAAGATGCTGTAACTATATCGTATGATTCTAGTTTGTTGTCAAGTTCTTCTTCTCTTTCCATTCAGTTTAATTGGCCACTCAATATTGAATGTTAATCTTTTTCTTCTGTTTTGTTGATTCTGCTAAATGCAAGTCTTTCCCACAGTTTTCCTTTACCGCAGTCCCAGTTTATTTTCGGTTTGCCGACGCTCCTTCATACTGTAATTTGTTTCATTCATTATAATCCTCCAGCTTCATAAGATGCCCAGCCTACTGCAACCTTTATAATATGGAAGGCTTTTGCATATTATCCATTTCTCTTTATATCTAGAACTAACGCAGAATATGATAATGACAACTATTTTTTTTTAATTCTAAGCAGCTATCAGTATTTTTTGAATTACAATATAGTGGTAAGAAAAAATTAAAACTCAACTGGTATCGTGGGGTGCTTAGACAGCCCAACACCTTTATTATTATAAAAGTCGTGTATTTATAATTTAACTACCCCTTTGTTCTTTGAGGTATTTTCCTAACTTAGGAAGGTCCACACCCAGGACCGCGCCAGCATCAATGGCCGCCTGTGTGCAGAGCCAAATTTGCCGCCCCAAAATTTAGATTTTTGTTGTAAAATATAAATTTTATGTAGTACATACCTAGTTTAACTGTAACAAATCACATTAATTTAAGTGAAAAACAGAAATTTTAAAAACGTTTTATTAACAATAAAATTTAGAAAAAAAATAGTGGAATAAAATTAATAAAAAAACAAAAAAATTTTAGAAAATTATAAAAAAGCAACTTTCCTAGCTTTTTTCTCCGCAAATTCTTTAATTACTAATTCTAAATCGATGGAATTCATCGTGTCGCTTTCTATTGCTATTATAGACAGATTATTTAATCTGTTTTGTGATATTGTGGATCGCATACAATTTTTAATAATTTTTAGTTTGGAGAAAGATCTCTCACCAGACGCAACTGAAACTGGTAACGTGAGTAATATTCTAAGAGCTATTGACATATTTGGAAATGATGCTATGAGCTGATTTTCAAAAATATATTCAAGAATGGATTGGGGCTCTAACTGATGCTTTTCAGCTGAAGTAGGTTTAAGATGTAATTTTAAAGATTTTATCTCTTCAAATAATTCTATTCCATCTACATCTGATTCCTTTCTAGAATCATCAGTTAGATGAAGATGTAAATCTTTACAACATTGTAATAGCTCGTTTTCCGTTAAAACAAACATATTATAGAGAAATCCAAACATAGTATCATATCTTGTTATTCCCTCAAATCTGTCTCTTAAGGACGATAAAGTTTGATCTAATATGTTAAAATAAACGTTAACTTTATAATAATTTTTTGGATCAATAATTGGTTCATCACTGTGTTCATAATCAAATTGTCTGGGTTTTCTTCGTGGTCTAACAGACTGAACAGCAGGGAAATTAGGTTCAATACCGAGTTCATCCGCAAGTGTATTAGCGTCAGTAAGAACATTATTGAATTCTTCATCTGATCGAAGAGCTAAGAAAAAATCTAACAAATTTCTAAAATGCTCTAAGCAAGTTTTTATATTTATAGTAGGATTTTGCATCATCGTCCTCAAAACATTAATTTTGATTAATATATTGTACCAAATAATTGCTGAGCACAAAAATTTATAACTCTGAATTTTTAATGCCAAAGATTTGGCTTGATGTGAAGCACTGTGGTCTTGTACGGATAAACGATCTTCAATTACTTCTACCAATGCATCATATATTTGCCCAATTTGGTAACGCAGGGGCTTCACAGCGTCTATTCTACTAGACCACTGTGTATCACTAAGTGGTTTTAAATTTCAATTTGTTGTGTGTTTTTTCAGAATTAACCATCTTTTTACCGACGCAGAAAAAAAATAATTCTTGAACTATATCAAAATAACCAGAAGTCTCAAAAGAAACTTGAGCAGCATCGTTCACTACTAAATTTAATGTATGGGCTGTGCACGGCACAAAAAATGCTCGCGGATTTATTTCAAAAATTTTTTTTGCAAACCATTATGTTTGCCGCGCATATTTGCCCCATTATCGTACCCTTGGCCACGCATGTCGTAAATTTTTAAATTCAACTTTGAAAGTAAATTAATTAAAAATTCACTTAAACCCACTCCAGTTGAATCATTAATAGGACAAAATTCTATAAAATGCTCGCGTATTTCAATTTTTTTGAGGATTCATTCAACATTGTAAATCTAAAAATTATAGTCATTTGTTCGATATGACTAATATCCGGTGTACAGTCAAGAATGATAGAATAGTATTTACATTTTCTAATTAAATCCAAAATATTATTTCTAATTTTGTTACCAATGACATCTATTATTTCATTCTGAATTTTGTCCCCTAAATAATTTACCATTCGTGTTTCATCTTTTTGTGACTTTTGAGTCCGAAGCACATGTTCTGACATAACAGAATCAAATTTTGAGATCATCTCAACAGCTTTTAAAAAATTACCGTTATTGCTTTCAAATAATTTATTAGATTGCCCGCGTAAAGCAAGAAACTGTCGTGACAAATATTGTATTATCAAAATTATTCTCTCAATCACAGCATGCCAGTGCTTTGCTTCTGCATTCAACAAACGTAGTTGCGTCTGGTTTACAGTTTGTTCTTTTGATAACAATTTTATAAGTTCTAACTGATTTTTAACATTTGCATTGTGAGTATCACTTTTTTCGTGCCTTGAAATCAATAGTGACAAATGCTGCCAGTCAGAAACACCTTCCTTTTGCGAAAAATTGTTTTTAATTTTGCCAAATATTGTACAACAAAAGCAATAAACTGCATTATTTTTTATTGAACAAACTAACCACGTCTATTAATTTCTTCTCCATTTGGAAGAGAACGGTAGAAATATTTTTTCGAAAACCTTCGACCATTTTCATTAGTTGGGAAATTAAATTGCGTTACCTGAACAGGCCCTCTTTCTACTAAAATTTTTGTTAATGTTGTTGATATTATCTCAGGCCACTCTCCAGGATCATCTGAGGTTGCTGTGTCCTGCTGCGACTGCTGTGAATCTGATGAGCAGCCAAATTTCTTTAGTTCAGAAAGCCTTGATGAGGATGACGTGCTGGCTTCTTCAGCGTCACCAACTTCTCTTCTCTCTGGTTTTGGAGACTCCGAGTCAGATGAAGTCACCTTCTCTTCCCCAGATTCAGAATCTTCCCTCATAATTTCCATTTCGACTTCTTGGACGCACGGCTCATTAAGTGGCCCGGAAAGAGAACTAGAGCTTGATTCTAATGCTTCCGCTGACACATTTTCTGGCTTCAAATATTTTTCTAAAGTATTGGCCAGTTTTTTCTTTTCTTCTTTTTTTTGTAGACTTTGTTTTCGATACTGAAAACCCGACAGCCTTTTCGTTTTTCTGTTCCAGAAAAATTATAACAATTTTATTACTTAATACAATTTAAGAATATGTAGGTAACTATCTGTGTATTGATTGATATATGATTGATATGTATGTAGGTACTTACCATATTTATAACTTTTCTTCAACTTTCTTCAAAACACAATCACTAACAAAATTAATTTTCTCTACTCGATCTTCTCTGCAGCCAATTCAAAAATTAAATGACCAAATAATTATCATTGCACCCATATTACCACAGCATTAATGTAAGCATCATATAATATTATATTTCTTAAAATCAGCTTTAAACAATTAGGTACTTACCGACAAAAGAGATCGCCGACACCCCGATCAAAAATAATATATATACCTACTTCATAAATACGATATGTTTCACAGTCAATAAAAGCCGCCAGCCGCCAATTTTCTGAAAAGTCACGTTTTGTTGCTTCTGATAAATATCCGGCTTTTTTGTAATCATTGCATAAAGATGCATGGAAAGCGTTCCTTCAAGTTGGCTTCGTTTAACAATTAGCCGCCACGGAATAAAAACTAACTTCGAGAATTTACATAAACAATAATCCATGTAACCATATTATCAGGTGTTCATTTACACAATAAACATTTTTTATACCTATATAGGTACATATTTTTGAACTTCTAAAATTTGTAAAGTAAAAAAATTGTACATTTTTTTTTTGTAATTTGTATATAATTTTTAGACCTTTTTGGCCGCCCCTGAATTTGGCCGCCCGTATGCGGTGCACAGATTGCACACTGGCTTGGCGCGGCCCTGTCCACACCTGTGTAAAAGTTCTTTGGAAGGAAATTACTATCATTGTTAGACTGCATTGAGGTGTTCAATAACCACCATACCGGTTGCGTTGCCTTTTTCTGTTGTCTATGGTTATCAGTATGCTTGGTATAAGCGAAAATTAATTCGAGCGGCCTGTTACTAACTATTGATAATACCGAAAGTTTTATTGTTCAAGATGGTGATATAAGTGACAGTTCTATTATTATATTTATTAGTATTTTGTTCTTCTTTTGTCTCAGCTTTGCAGCTGATTTAGCCAATAAGATGGAATGGTTTTGTTTAAAGCACCTCTATAATACGAGCATGCTTGTCAACCATATTGAATCACATCACAAAAGCGGAAAATTCAAAAACTTAGTTACTTTTCAGAAAGTGAAAATGTGTTAATGTCTATACGTTTAATAGTACTAATTCGAGGCTGAACAACTGGTCATGCTAGAAGATTTTGAAATCTAAAAAAACAGATAAGACCGTAAATAGTTCATTCAAAAATGAAACAATGTTTTAGGCTTACCTTATATCCAAAAAAAGTATTCCTTAGTGTTAGAGGAAACACCTGAAATTCGATATGATTTATTAAAAATGAGTAAAAAGGATAGTAATCCCTTCACAATTAAAACTTTGTTTAGACAAGTAATAGAATAGCATGAGGCTTCCCATTTAATATTTACTAATGATTCAAAATCTGACAGCGGAGCAGTGGTATACAAGTATACAATAGCAAGACGTTTTCTGCCTTCGTGCGTGAGTATTTTCTCGTGTGAAGCTTATGCAATACACTCCGCACTGGTACTATGCACTGAAGGGGAACATTCCGCCTTTGTAATATGTACCTACTGATTCGTTGTATGTGCTACTACCAATGTGCTACGCGAGGCTCTTTAATCAGAAATATAAGAGGAATATACAATGTAGAATTACGTTCACGAAAAATAGTTTCCTTCCTGTGGGTGCTGGGTCACGTCCGTATTGATGATTAAACCATGTCGAACAGCTGTAACACATAGTATATGACATTTTTGTAGATGTTATCGATGGTATTACATATCCAAAGCCTATTTCCCTCATATTTAATAGACCAATCATTTGATATTCAATTTTAAATTTTCGACCAATCACGTTAATAATACAGCTGCAAAAACAAAACAAAAATTCCTTGGGATTATTTCAGGACAATAGTCCCGTAAAAATACATTTGCTTAGTTATCAATGGAAAAAGTAACAATTGTTTGACAGTTTACAGTTTTACTTTCCTGGTCTAAAAGGCGAAGAAAGTATTGTAATCACGAAAAAATCACCTTCCGAGATTTCTTCAGATCTTCACGATTCAAGGCCCCTGGATGACCAAAAACAGGTTTTCTCAATTCCCTCTGGCTGTGTGTCTGTGTGCGGAGTTCGAATACCAGCGGACTACATCCTTTTAATTGCAAATTGATGAAATTCGCGCGATGGAAGTTCCGTGTAAACCTATTTACAGATTTTTAGAAGTGTCATCAAAACGAGTCGTATTATTTTCAGTGTCATCTTATTTAGCAAATAGTATGATTGAATATATAGCGGTCTTATAATTTTGCTCATTATCTTCCAGGTAAAATTTGAATTCAAGACTTTTTGCTTATAGATCATCTTCATCTGCAAATGTATTGAGAAAATCCCTCGCTGTCGCTCGTAATTTTTATCATGTCATTATCCTCAGAAATTTATCAAAGTAACAATCTTTCGGCCAGATTTTTGTATTGAAAAGGGTCAGAACAAGACATACATGACGAATTAGTAAGTATATATTGTCAAGGGAAAACGAAACAATTTGTAATACCGGCTAGAAGACATTAACAGTGGATCACATTTTGCGACGATGTAGAAGATATAGACCATTGGTAGAATCAAATGACAATTTTAAAGGGATTGAGGGTAAGAAGTTGATAAACTTTCTCTAGCGGATCGCATTATTTAGTTTTATATAAAACCTGAATGTGAATACAGTTTACAAGTGCGGCTAATTAGTAGAGAGGCCAAACTAAATTAACTAGTCAAATAACGATTTTCGTGGGACTGAGTAGGTTTATACCGACAAGTGGTATCTTCTTATTCGGTGGTGTTTCCTGTGTATGAAAAATCACGTTGTCGCTTTCTCAGCCTGTGGAGTGAGGAGCTATGACGTCACAAAGATGACCATTTTTGGTTCCAGGTTTTAGTACAGAAAACCAGGATTTAACCCAAACATCCAAAAAGAAAGTTCTACCCAACAGCAAACTGTGTAGTACCCTCCTCTTAGTAAGTGGTAAAAAGTTGCACAACATTGCGGGTCGGGTTTAGGCGGGAGGGGGGTAGAAAGCTAGAAAGGTAGTAAAATGGTAGGTTTCAACAGTTTTTCGCGAATATCTTGTTAACTGTGAGGTTTAGCGCAAAATTTATCTTATATAAAATTAATCTATATTTAATTTACAATAAAAATGATCTCATGCATTTTTGATTTCTAGACAAGTGTTACGGAGATATTGAGGGGGCAATGATGTCATTATTTTCTAGTTAGCTTGAGATTCATCCAAATCACTTGAAAATGAGTATGTTTCGTTATAAAAAGTACTTAGTAACGCATCATTAACATAGGAACATTTGCATGTGTGTATGTACATAAGTAGGCCTATGTGTATAAATCTGACAATATATCTACATTGCTCCCCTCCTTTGTCGTTTTTATCTTCATTTTGCCTATTTTTCCTTTTAAATTATTCATCATATGCGCCAGCGTGGCTCTGATGATTAGAGCATCGGACTGCGGCGCGGAAGTCTGGAGTTCAAATCCCAGATTGATGCCTGGCGGGCGGCCTACCCAGTCGATTTAAATAATTGGGAACCTGCGTTCGAAAGAACAAGGGATAATAATGCGGCTGTCTAATGCGTGGTGGTCACCACATCACCACGTGTCATGAATTTGACACGCGACAGCCGGGTGTGAGAGCGAGGATACGGAAGCTCTAACCTTCCGCCTTGCAGGCCAAGCTCCTTCATGGGGTGTTAGTGCCTCACCAAAAAAAAAATTATTCATCATATCGTTTTCCTCTTTCCCATTTGAGCTTTTATAATTAAAGCTACTTAAACTACCTTCATCTTTTGTCATATTTTTCTAAAAATATAAAATCATGTGGATAGCATTGGAAAGTGGTATGTACAACGTACATGGTAGTTACACACATAAATAATAAATTACAGCAATCAGCAACCTAAAAATCGTTAAGCTCTCTTTCATGTTGAAGATTATCTTCATCGATGCCGTCGTCAATAATTAGTGCATCTCTGTTAGTAAACCTATGTTCGAAGCAATGCTTGCACATACTTGAGCATTTCTACCCACTCTGACGACGCTCACAGTTTCTGACATACCCTGTATTACAAGTGCAAACAATGAGGGAGAGCAATTTTTCAGGATCAGCTGCCTTTGTGGTTGCAACTGGACGCAAATAACCACCAATCCTTTTCCAACCCTATTTTAGTGAATCTTTATTGACATTGAGCCATTGCTGCACTTGATGGTAAACTCTATAAGAGTGTTGTTGTCCAGCTGCTGAAGTAGGGGAAAGTACAGCCAACCTCAAATTTGTGTGTACAGGCTCCTTTGCGATGGTCTGCAAGTAACATTGAAGGCGCAGAGTATCCAAATTATCTGCATTTGTTGATGCAAATATCGAAAGGAAAAAATTGTTCCAGCATCAGCTAGCGCATCTGAGTCTGCATTTGGGTTTTTAAAAGTCAACAGCTTTGCGTAAAGCTCCTTGTCACTTTGCACTTTTTCAGAAAGCGTTATTTTTCCCTTTCTATAATTTGAAGAAACGGTATCACATCCGGCGAAAGTGTAAGCTGTCAAGAGAACATCTTTCATTTTCTCGATACCAAGCTGTATGCACCAGTGCAGTAAACTTTTTCTTCTTGGTTACCTTTCTTCGGTACAATCATCTTCAACTGTTTGTTGGCTGGAGCATGAACAAACAACAAGACCAATAAATCGGTGTCATTGCCAATTACGATAGCCTCTGTTTTCTTCTTTGATTCGTCAATTGCTGTAAAAACGATCTTGATGTCAGCACCACCTTCTGCCTGAATCGCTTTGCGGCCAGCTTGCTCTTGTGTACAGTGATTAGAGCAATCAGTTGCATCTTCTTTTTAGTGATAGTTAGAAATTTTGCTTGTTCAAGAGTGTGATTAATTCCATCTTCCACTTTCACTTCAACATGTGTAGTAGTGGATGATCTGCGCAAATGTACGAGTATGTCGTCTTTGGTGCTGGGTGCTTCACCATAACCATTTTACCTCCCCACTTTCTTGAACCCTTTATATAATACACTTGGAGCGAATATTACGAGTTCATAGGCGTAATTTTTGAATTTTTTCCAAACAGAAAAAGTAACATTTTTCCCCCCTCCATAGCTCCGTAATCCTTTACTGGACTGCAAAAATGCATAAGACCATTTTTATTGTAAATTAAATGTAGATTAATTTTGTATAAAGTAAAGTTCACAGTAAACTTCACAGGTAACGAGATATTTGCAAAAAACTGTTGAAACCTACCATTTTACCACCTTTGTGACGTCATAGCTCCTCACTCCACAGGCTAAGAAAGCGACAACAGGAGTTTTTCTACTGAGGAAAGAGCGCTAATTACGATGGTATTACTTGTCGGTATAAACCTACTCAGTCCCACGAAAATAATTTTTAATTCACTTGGCCTCCCTACTAAATAGTTTTAGTAATTGATGTCAGGAAGTTTAATTATTATTTGTCACTTATAATTACACGAGAGCTTTTTTTTGTCGAAGTAAACTTGACATTTTAATGAGAATTTCTTTGCTTGGCAATTTAACGAAAAAAAACTGCCTCTGAAAAAATTACGAGTCCGAAGGACGAGTAGTTTTTTCTGGCAGTTTTTTGAGTTGAATTGCCTAAAGGCAAGGAAACTCGAATTATAAATGTTAAGTTTACTTCGATAAAAAAAAAGCTTGAGTGTAATTCGGTACGACAATTTAATGAATACATATTTAATTTACATATTAGGTAATTTAGAAGTCACTAAATTAACAAACAAGGCGAATTTTTTTTTATTTATTTTAACGGAAAGTACAGTTGTTAAAAACACAATTGTTATATACAAATTGATTTTCAGAACCTTCTTGTTTTTTGCTTATAGTTTGCTGCATGCTTGTATTTTCAGTAATAGTTGTAGTGGTAGTACGAATGGAATTTATGATGTTGGTATGGTGTTCTTGATCTAACTGAAGGTACGGCTTTAATGACGACGGATTGCTATGTCCTGTAATTTTCACTAAATTTTGTTCACCAATACCACTTCTGGACAATTCAGTTACGGCAGCAGCTCGATTGGAATGGTTCGTAATTTTTACTCGTTTGACATCAAGTCCAATATTTTTCGCCGAAGATTTGGTCCATTTGGATAGTTCGTTTATTCCAATAGGAGAATTTTTATACCATCCTTTCGAATTCGTTTTTTGCCAGAAGGGATTTGGCGTTAAAAAAAACTTTTCACATGTTATATGGTTTTCACGTTTTTTTATAATTTGTTTGAACAATCTTACTGGACATATATTGTCTTCTTTGGTGTTTGCAACCAGCCATTTACTGTCGGCCAATCTTTGAATTCCCCCTTGCGCTGTTTTTGAAAATACTGGATTATATTCAATCCTTCCGGTCTCTTGTCCACTGTTGTCTGTCTCTATTTTAAAATGAAATATCTTACAGTTTGCTGCTTCTCCACCTCTCCAGGCTAATTCATAGGCGGCAATGTGGTAAAATTTTCTTTGGAGCCCTGTAGGATTTTCTTCATTCCAAGACAATGCCATTTCAAAGATTTCTTGTTTTGTGAGAGCTTTAGAACTCACCTTTCTTTTTTCTGGAATTGCTTGTAAAATTTTGCGTTTCGTGTCACGTGCGTTTCTTGCTTTCTTAAATTGTATGTCGCTGAACGGATTAAAAACTCGTTTATAATCATTAAAGTACTTATCTTGTAACATTTTTGCTGTAGTGTTCCAAATCGTCTTAACTGCGCTCTCTTTGTAATCGTCACCATTATTCTTCTTCATGTTAAATGCCCAGTCACATAAAATGGAAGCTAACTCTTCAATGGACGTTTCTTTCACGATTTCGTATTTTCTTTCCATACAAAACAGCGTAAATTGCCGCCAAATTGATGTAGTTGAATTCACAGTATTCCGCGGCACATGGTTGTGGATCTCCGTTTCAATTTCTGCACTTGAAGATTCTCCAAATCGAGACATTTTTACGCATTGAATAGTGTTCTGACAATTCTTGCGAAAAAGTTGTTTACGATTTGATTGTCATGTCGTGGTAACTAAGAACCGCACCGGAGTCGTTCCTTAGCAACTCATCTAGGCTTACTAGAATTACACCGTTTTAAAAGTTAGGTTCCGTTTTGTCGCTGGAAAAGTTAGGGTCAACTTTTGCCGCTGTCATAGTGACAAAAAAACCGCGGCTTATGGGATTTTTAGTGTATGCGTTAAATTGTCACTTATAATACCATGAGTAGTCAAAGTTATGTCGAATATTTTTGCTGTGGTATTACAAATGTCCATTGCGCTTAGGTTCGATTAGGACGAGTGCGATAGCACGAGTCTTAATCCTAAGCGCAATGGAAATGAGTAGTGATACCACCGCAAAAATATTCTACTTAACTTTGACTAATAATGGCATTCGAGAGACTATTCAATGAACCAAACTACTTTTTCAAATTAGTTTTCAGTAAATCTAGCAACAAACTACGCAATTTCTATAGTAACAGAAAAGTAATATTGACTTTTTCTAATAAAAATCATATTTGTTTAAAATATTCACTATACCACTAGTGAAAATTGTCGATTATTTTCACTAGTAAAAATTGTCAATATAGTTCATTTTTATTAGCTCAAAGACGTCAAATTTTGTATTTTTATTGGTCAGTTTTTGATAGATGACAAGTGAGTTGAATAGTCATATTAATTCATAGTAACCATGGAAAAATGATTTCCAATGTATCAACTTTGATTTTTTTTTATTTCTACTACATTATTGTTTTTTTAATTTTGTTACTTCTTTACAATTTAGTTATAGGCTTGAAAACAAACTGTATATGTTATTCGGAGCAAATATGGCTTTCGGTGCTTCGCTACTAGCCTCTGCACATAAAGCTTCATTTTGCTCTTAATGACGTAATATACATATCGGGTGGCCATAAACATCTGAGATCCCGGTAGCCATGGAATTAGCTACTTATAAATGTTGGTTAGCATTATACATATTTCAATTATAAGTATTGGTATGAAATGTAATAAAATGCAAATAAGAGGAGGGGAATGTGCCTCAGATTCTGCAGTTTAGCCTACGACTCGATTATAAAAATCTCCTGTTCTAATTTCAATACTTATTGCAATCTGTAATAATTTTTGACAGATAGTAATTTTAGTAGTTATGACATTAATGACATTTAGTTTAGTTGGATTCATCACTTTAATAAAGCGGTGTTGATTCCAAAGGTAATGTGATATCAGATATTTATGGCCACCCGGTATAATCCTTGTAAGGAAATGTCAGTATCACGTGATCTATTACGCTCTAATCATACAGCTATAATAACAAGATAAAAATTTTCAAAACACGTAATTTTATTGTTAAAAATAGATGTTTTTGAAATACATGGTTGCCTTTCTGGTCTGGGTTGCCAAAGTTAGGGTTCCTGTTCCTCAATGACATTTGCTGTTAACGTTGACGTTTATTTGCCTTTTTTAGTGTAAGATACATCAATTTACGAATAGTTTTTGTAATAAATATACTCGTATTTAACGTCTAAGTAATTTGTCTACTTCTTTAAATAGGTCACATTAAAATTATATTCGTTGTCGAACACGTATACAGGTAACATAACCTAGATTTAATAAAAACTTACCTTCCGTGTCGTAATGTTGAATATAATTGACAACACTGTTTCATGACAATTTAATCACGTGATACTGAAATTTCATTGGAAGAACTATGCTATTATTTCATTATGTTAGGAACCTAGCAGCTTCTAAGGGTGAACTTTAATATTAACCCTCAACAGGTATCGTTGTTTCATCGTGCGATGTTATGTCACCCCAAATCCAATAATTAGTTTGTAATAGCTGCAAGTAAAATTTATATACAGGGTGTCCCAAAAAGAATGGGACACCGATTCGTCACAGATTCCTTACGTCATAACAAATCGATTAAACCCAATATACCTTAGTACAAAGTCCCTTCAGTAAGAAGTTATAGAGCCTTGAAGTTCAATTTTTTATTTTTTATTTTTATGTTAATTTCCACAAATGTAGAGATATCGATTTGAATGTTAGTATACATGCTTACTTCATGTACTGCACTAATAGGAAAAATTTCATAAACTATACTTGACTGTAAGGGGCACTTTACCTATCTTTCAAAACTTTCTTTAGCTGTAACTTTGTTATCTGTATCTTTGTTTTTGAAATTTTAAGTTATTATCTGAAAAAGAATTAAAATACATAAAAATAATGTACTCTTAGGTCATAAGCGTTAGAGCAACCGTTTACCTTAAAATGCCTATCAAAGGTTTTTGGTTGTCATTAAGACTTGCAATTATCAAGTAGCCATGATCACAATAACAATGAGTAATGATTGTAATCTAGTAAACAACAACAAGAAATCAATTAATGACGTTGGTGACATCAGTTTTTTGTCTTTTGTGCTTACGAATATGCTGCGACACAACGAACATTTCAGCATTGGAGAATGCGTTACGTAGCGGCGTTTTCTTAAATATGTAAGAACAAATTCTGATGTTACTAATGTCATTAATTTATTTATCATTGTTTTTTATTAGATGACCATTGTTTTTGTGATCCTTGCTACATGATAATTGCACTTCTTAATGACAACCAAAAACCTTTGATGGGTATTTTAAGGTAAACGGTTGCTTTTAGGCTTAAGAACTAAGTGTACATTATTTTTGTGCTTTTTAATTCTCTTTCAGATAATAACCTAAAATTTTTTAAAATGTTACAGATATCGAATTTAGAGCTAAAAAATCTGTAAAATGCTTTACCCAGAACTTCCTCGTGGACATTGTGACAATAAATAATCTTAAAAGATCAAATTAAGTTAGAAGTAAAATAGTAATTTACGATACAAGTAACGTTATCAAGGTTTTTACATTACAAGAGAATAGTTTGAATGAACGAGCGACGTTAGGAGCGAGTTCTTTAAAATTCTCGAGTAATGTAGAAAGCGAATAACGTTACGTATATCGTAACACGGTTTATTTTATCCTAAAATACTAATCTTGAAAAAATAGGAAAAATGGTTATTAATGACACAACAGCGAGTGGTGGTATCACTAGTAAAATAAAACCTCAATACTGTATTGGTGGTAGCACTGTCAGGTTATGTTAAATTTGAGATTTTCAGGTTAACTTTTGCGTCAGTTTGTGTCAAATAACAAACAAAACCTAACCTACTAACATCGAATTTGACATAGACTGACAATACATTTCAGTGCTGTCAACATGTGATTAATGCTAATAAAGTATCGTTATGTTATTTTTCTTAACAACACTAGTGTTGTTAAATGCATCTTAACGCAACTCGTTGCGAAGGAGTTATTGTCATAATAACATAATAGGATAAAATAAATATCTTTACGTTTCTAATACATTAACTACATTATCAAATAAAAAAAATTTAGCCCGCCGGGGGGGATTTGCACTGATTGTAACCACATCGACTATCGAATGGGCCATTAAAACATTGGAACGAGTGCGGAGCGCGCCTCCTTGAACAGAACGTTCTTATTATTGAAACGTTTAGATTCTTTATTATTTTATATTTGTTGAGTCTTATTTTGGGCAAGTGTAAAGCCTGACCTATGTAAAAATTATTATTCTTATTATATTCACGCACGAAGGCAGAAAACGTCTTGCTATTGTATACTTGTATACCACTGCTCCGCTGTCAGATTTTGAATCATTAGTAAATATGAAATGGAAACCCTCATGCTATTCTATTACTTGTCTAAACAAACTTCTAATTGTGGAGGGATTACTGTCCTTTTTACTCATTTTTCATAAATCATATCGAATTTCAGGTGTTTCCTCTAAACATGATTGTATTGAATTCTCTTTTGTTATCATAATTCTTTCTGAGATATTCAGGTCAGATATAATAATGGTAGAGATATACTGGCTAAGCACACTGGGGCTGTTTACAGCATTGTTAATTAAGATTACATTAACCTTTACACAATAATACTGAACTAAGCGCACTGTTTATTATAAACAGTCCACTGACTGGCACTTTTAATCACTATCTTGTGGCAATCTTGGTTTCAGCCGTGTTGTAGTTGTTTTGCTTTCTAGGTTATAATGTTCTGTCGCTGGACAGTTATGAAGGTTACTGAAGAACTTCTTGGCTGATGTTTTAATAAAGTCTTTTATGCTTGGCATGCTTAGTTCGCGATGAAGTTGAGACTTACGGATGTACCAGTCGGCATTAGTAGCGATTCTCAAAACCTTGTTTTGGAGCGTCTGTAACTTTTTAATATTTGTCTTACTTGTAGGACCCCACACTATGCAAGTGTACATTATGACTAGCCTTATGATAACTAGATACAACATTTTGGAAAATTCTATTTTTAAGCATGTTTTTTTATTAAATATGGGATAAAACATTGCAATTCTTGCATAGTATTCTTGTAACTTGTTGTTGACATGTAGACTCCAAGTTAGTCGTCTGTCTAAGTGTAGCCCTAGATATTTGAAGGCTTTATCTGTTGGATTCCATGTTATTGGGTGATTATAATGATAGGTGCAGGGTCTAGTGGTCTCCGTAAAGTGAAGATTTTAACTTGACATTTAGTAGAATTTATTTGGATGTTCCAGCGTCTAAACCGTGCAAGAAGATTATTTAGTGAGTACTGGAGCATTTCAGCAGCTGTGTTAATATCTTGGTGTTGAGTGAGAACAGCGGTATCATCCGCATACATTGAAACAGTGTTGTTGTTTGTATTGGGTATGCCGTACATGAATATATTGAATAGTACTGTCCCAAGACCGACTCTTCAGGCACTCCGGTTGCGATTGGTTTTAATTCTGACAGTGCGGCATTGATTTTAACCCGAAAAGTTCGTTTGTGAAAAAAGAGTGTAGCAGATTGGTTAAGTATTCTGGGAAGCTCAAGGTTCTCATCTTGTGTATAACGCCTTTCAGCCACACCCTGTCGAACGCTTGGGCTATATCCAGGAAAGCTGCCGTGGTATGTTGTTTAGCTTCAAACTCTCTTATAATAGTTTCTAATATTCTTAAGGGCTGATATGTAGTCGAGTGCTGTGGTCTGAATGCAAACTGAAAGTGGGGTAACATTTCGTTGGTTTGCATGTAGTCATTTAAATTTGCTAGGATGATCTTTTCGAGGACTTTTGAGATGGTACAAAGTAGTCTGATTGGCTTGTAGCTGTTTGGGTCGATCTTTTTTTACCTGGTTTCAAGAATATTAAAACTTCAGCAACCTTCCATGTGGTTGGGAAGTAGCTAATACTAATACAGATATTAAAGATTGTTGCCGACTAAGTTAGTGCTCTTGGTGTTAAGTTTTTAAGCAAAATATGTGGAATTTTGTCGTGTCCTGGTGCTTTTTTATTTGGAAGTCTTTTGATGATTTCTTCTATTTCCCGTGGTGAGGTTGTGTTAAGGTCATCATGTTTTATGATAGGTACATTGATCTCTACTGAGATTATTTTATGTGTGTTGAATATTATCTGCCGCGATATTAGTTGTAAAGACAGTTTGCAGGTGCTCCGCTATCATTTCGCAATTTTCTTTATCGGTATTATAGTTGCTGTTGTATGTCAAAGGGGGCATTATATTTGGTTTGCGGGTAATCTACTTAGTTACTTTCCATAATGAGCAGTCTTTATTGTCAACGCTAGATATATATTGATTATACTGACATATTCGATGATTGTCTAGCTCCCATTTCACTTGGTGCGTGAGTTTATTCAGTTCAGTTTTCCAGTTCAGTTTTATATGTTCGATCGCTTGTACGCTGCCATAGACTTCTGCCTGTATTTTTTTTGCTGTCATAAGATCTTGAATGTGTTTTGGTGGTTTCCAGTGTGAGCGTTTTACGCTTTTGTGCGCAGAATGCGTCGAAGACTGAGCGGCGTGCACCATCGTGTCTGTCTAGTGCTTTGCGGAATTCTCAACTGTTTGAGTTGTATATGGTAGATTCTGAGGTTTAATATGAGCATCCAAGTGCTCCTTGAATTTATTCCAATCACTGACACCATTAATTAGTCTTGTAGCGGTTATGATCTTTTCAGATGGTTTTTCCAGCCTTATAATTACTGGCTGGTGATCGGAGTCTAGTTCCGTGAGTACCTGATGACTAAGAGATTCGCAAAGGTTTTTTTGTAGGCCTATGTCCAGTATGTCCGGTTTATGATCAGTCCTGTATGGGAAATGAGTAAATTCTGTGGGTGTTGTGATGTGTGCATTGTGGGTGGAGATTTCATGCAGCTTTTTTCAATTGCGGTTAGTTGTACGACAGCCCAATAGAGTATTCTTGCTGTTCAAGTCTCCCAGAAGAATGGTGGGGCAATTGGTATCAAAGTACGATGTAATGTCTTTTGTTATAAGTTGATAGGCACAATACGTCTAATGGTGCAGCCACGTTGTGCTATTATTTTCACTGCAATTGCTTCCAAGTTTGTTAAGCCATGTTTAGGTAGCCGGATGCTGTTAAAGAGAATCTTTCGTATCTGTAAGTGCTGTACCCCGGAATTGTGACCTTTTGATTTTTGATTAAGTGTGTTTAATTTATAAAGGCGAGGTCAATATTGTGCCGTAGGAGAAAATCAATAAAGATCATGCGTTGTACTTTGATATCGTTTGAGTTCCAATTATGGAGTGTTAAGTGATTAAACATTTTTTGATTAATTATATCCATTTTGGAGCAGGTTTGTGACTATGTGTGATAATTGACTTTTAATTTGTTCTGTGATAGAAGTTATGATCTGAGTTATAATATTTGTGATAATATCTGGTATGTTTGTAGAGTCATTTTTTGGTTTTGTTGGTTTTTGAATGCGCTCGCATATGTTGTAGGTTGAGTAGGATGTATGGTTGTCTTTGGTGTATTTGGGTGTTGCCTTTATACAGTGAGCGCCAAAAAGCATTGGTCAGTTTCAATACCTAATAAAAACCCATACGCTTCACCTACGGAATCAATGATAATTTCTTCATAAATAGAAAACTTGGGAGTTTTGTTTAAATGTTTGACATCCTCCGAAAGTGACAGTTTGGTGTGCTGTTTCATAGTCAAAGGTTGTCGGGGCTCATTTTTTCAAGGAAATTGGTGAAATGGTAACGGTTACATCTCAAAGACATTACATGCTTCAAAGATCTTTTTATCGCAAATAAAAGAGGAAATAGTAAATGAATATTGGTTTCAACAGGACGGTGCTACCAATTACACCGCAAGAAATAATACGAATATCCTACGACAATCGTTTCCAAATAAACTGATTTCTTGCTATGGTGACCCTCCTTGGCCTTCGAGATCGCAGGACATAACCACTCCTGTCTTTGTTCTTAAAGATTACTTGAAGAGTAGAGTATTTACAAGAAAGATAAGAAATCTGGAAAAGCCTAAAATGTTTATTCGAGAAAATATTGAAGCGATACTGCAGGATATGCGGTAACGTGTGATGAGAGACTTCGGCCGCCGCGCCGTTTAAAAGAGTGCGTTCAACAAGAGGGGAGTCATTTAACCGACAGAATTTTTCATAGCTGAATCTCCCATTCTTAGTCTTTAAGAAATAGTTTTGATTAACTGTGTAATTTAAGCAAATAAATTGTTATTACAAATTAAAACTGACCAATGCTTTTTGGCGCTCACTGTATATTTTAGTAGTTTGTATGGCAGGCTGCCTGCTGTTTTTCAATCCTAAGTAATGATGACATCCTTTATAATTCGCCGGGTGTTGTTGGCCGCAGAAAACGCATTGTATTTTGTCAGATTTCGTTTTATTGCATTCTGTAGTTAAGTGTGCCCCTGGGCATTTGATACATCTAGGCGGTAATTTACAGTAATTTTTGGCGTGGCCGTAGTTTTGGCAGCGATGGCATTGCGGTATTTCGGAGGATGTCTTTCTGGGTTCTACTGCAACTATGCAGTGAAATAGGTGTGTAATTTTGAAAAAATTTCGCCAGAGTTTGCGGTTGGTTTCATTAAAACTGCGCATATTGGTATTGGCAATTTTTCTTTGTTATAAAGTCGAGTAACATTTATTATTTGAAAAGATTTAGATAATTCGTGTTTAATTTCCTCATTTGTAATAGAAATCGGTATATTTCTTATTACTATGGATAGGTTCTCTTGTTGAGGATTGTGAAAAGTGTGATAATTTATTTTATGTTCGTCATAGAATGTAGTTAGTGTTCTGTAGTGATCCGGGCCTTGAAGGTTAATTTTAATTGCGTTTCCACCGCATGCGGTGGTAAGTTTGCTTTGAGTTATATTTTGGAGGTCTTTTATCACTTCTTGGTATTTCACAGGTCCGTGTAGAACAATTGGGGGCACCTTCAGTTTTTTTGTGTGTGTTTTTGGGTTCACTGGGCTTTACTTCTTCTTGTTTTGAGTCTTCGTTATTATTTAGTAAATAATATTTATTGTTTGAGATAAGAGAGTCTGGCTCAAAAAGATACCGCTTGTTGGGTTCGTCATCTGTCGGGGAGGTGTGATTTCGTTTTTCTGAAACGGAGGTAGATTCGGTGTCGATTACCATGTGCGTGTCTAGATTAAGTGGCACGTTATTACCTTTGTAAATAAGTTTAGGCTGATTAAGAATTCCATCTGTGTTTGCGTTGTCAGAGCCATGATCCGAGCAAGACCATTGACCTGCGGTCTTTGTTATCTGCTATATGTCCACTCACTGATACACTTTCAAGAGTGAAAAGTTAATGTTTAACACAAGATATTAGCACCCTAGGGACACTGTTAAAGTTTCAATGAACAAGTGTAAACAATCCTCACTTGTTGGGCATTCACGCGCAACTAATGGTAGAGCTAAAGACCGAGGATGTGTGTCTAGTAATTCTTGTTAGTAGCGAGTGGAGAAGGTGTTGCCTGTAAACAGCGATAATATCTTATGTTCATGTTCTTTATGTAGTCTTATTCGGTATGAAGCAACTATACGTTTTCGTCTTTATTCTAACGTAATTCTGCCCTGAGTTAATATACAGACTTTCAGATCGACATGTAGAAAATGCTTACACTGGGTACCGTACTCCACGTTTATTTATCTTATCTAATGGCATTAGCCGACTGGGTTTCCCAGAAAAATATGCCACACATCCATAGTCAATCCTCGATCCTATGTAAAAGCAGGAGAATATCCCTTCGGAACCCCACTTACTGTGACAAAGAGTTTTAATGTTATTAACCGTTCTATTGCATATTCCTACAAAGTACCTGAGATGAGTTTCCATGTAGTTTGTTGTTAAAAACAATTCCTAGATATTTGAAAACCTCAACATTTTCTATATTTATATCTATTTCTATCTTCTATATTTCAAACAAAGGTGCATGTTGCCCTCTTTCTGCAGAAGTGAACAGATTTGGTCTTGGACAGTGACACAGAAAGGTTTTTTTTCTTTCAAAGCGGAAACTAATTTTTGAAAATAAGTTGAAAAGACTCTCGAATGACATTTGCCGAACTACTATACTTAAGGAGCATAATGATAGATCGCTTGCTGCCAAGACTGAATTAATTGCTATTAAGAACAAAGTAGTGCTAAGTGGTGAACCCTGTGGTTTACAATTTCTAAGAGTATGACTATTTGATAGAGTACCACCTATTCTAACCGCCGTCAATCGATTAGACAGGAATTGGTTTAAGTAGTTCCCTTTCAAACCTCAATCATGTAGCTGGTGAAGAATATCAGCGTGTCTTACTATATTGAATGCGAATTTAATATCAATGAATGTTGAAGGGACATCCAGTGTATGTAAAAGGCAGTTATTGATTGCATTTTCAATGTAAACAATAACATCAGTAGCAGTGGCGGTGATATGCATAATCGGGAATAAGCGTTGCTTAGGGGCCCGGGCCCTGTGAGGGCCCTTTGGGGGGCCCAGTAAGTTCGCTGATTAAATATCTCGATATCTTCTACTACATTTCGGTATACATTGATAGCACTGCAACCTCAGTCCCCACTTCAGTTATCAGTCATCAGTGATCAGACTTGATTTGAGAGCTTTGAAAAAGTAACAAATATTTCTGAAGTTTTAGAACCGAAAAACGTTTTAAGTATGCAAGAAGCTGAACAGGTCCGATGTGATTTGCTTCAGAAAAACAAAAAGTATTCTGATGTCCTCAATAATAATCTCGCATTCAGTTTGTGAACACTATTTCCTTACTAAACGAAGATTTAAATGATAGCATGGGTGTTCCAGATCTGACAAGTTTATTCCTACAGAAATATAGTGTTCTCGAAAGCAATTTTGGGGAGATTATTACTGCATTGGTTCTATTCTTGACTCTACCTGTAACATTAGCCACAATAGAAAGATCATTTAGCAAGTTGAAAGTTAATAAAACATTATGTAAGAAATTCTACCAGCCAAGGTAGGCTAGAAGACTTTCCGGTTTTATCAATTGTGCAAAAACCATCGTCTACGTCTACGATGGACATAAAAATCTTGTGGAACAATTTGCTGTCAATAAGGCCGGAAAGTTAAATTTTTATTTCTGATCAATTAATTTTTACGGCGTTTTACAGATATTAATGATACAAATAAATACTAAGTAGTTACCTATTTTGACTTGAGTTCTTAGGATTTTACCTGAATACTATTTTTTCTACGACCACCACTAAAAGTAGGCTTTATAGAGCTAGCTTTTTTCACGAAAAATTACGTTTTATAAATCAGCGTGTTACAAGTGAAATCAGCTGTTTACTTTTAGCCCATGTGCTAAAAGTAAGCAGCTTGTGTTGGATTTAGAATTTCGAACTGGAAGTCAGGTTGTAAAGTTATTTTAGTTACTTCTTTCGTTAGAGGTAAACCGTTTTTTAAATAATTAAAGCATTATGTATTGAATAAAGTAAAATGTGCACATTTATAATTCTCTTTGATAACTAACTTTGACAGCTACCGGCTGCAGAAACAGTCACCTGCGCGTCAAGGCCATCTGTTTACTATTACATAAATTATAACTGTCATAAATGCAAACCTTTATTAAATCGACGATTAATAAGAGTAAACTTAAGGCCGCACAAAAAATATTGTGTGCAAACTCGTGCTAAAAGTGTTTATGCACGAGACATGTTATGAAACTCAGCCTTCGGTTTCGTTTCACAATTTTCATGTCTCGTGCATAAACGTCCACTTTTAGCACTTGTTGCACAAATAGCTATTATAGATAGATAGGTAGATATTTATCCATCAGTTTTCTTTGTATTTGTACCTATACCAACTTGACGATTTTATTTAGTTTTATATTTTTAATTGATATTTTGTTAGATATGTTAGTTATAAAATGTGTTAAATGTTAGGCATTTACTACTCTATTTCTGGTTATAACAGGATGTTATTTTATTTTTTGTTAAACGTTTACTTTCTATACTATAATTATAAATATACAATTCATTAAATATATAAATCATTTACAAGGGGGGCCATTTTTATATTTGCTTAGGGGCCCAAGGTGCTCTTCCACCGCCACTGATCAGTAGTAGATTTTTTTAATCAAACTGATATGGTACCAACATCTGCTTCTGCTCCATAATCCACATGAGTTGAACATTAAGCATCCGTTCAAGCAATTTGCCTATGCAACTAGTGAGCGATACTAGTCTAAAATAGAATGAGTCAGTGGGAAGGCTGATCTTAGGAAGCAGAATAACAGTTTGTTGCAAATCATATTGTTGATTTTGTTATTTTATATGATTAGGCCGATAAAGTGACACTTCTAGATGTTCTCACTTCTTGGTTGATAATCAAGTTACAGAAGTTATCACTTTTATGACATTGAAAATAAGGACATTTGTTTGTGTAACCATGTTTTTCATTGTCATAAAAATTGGTTTATCTAGCGCTCGTCAGTCAAACGTGTCTGGTCTCGCCACACAAAGTCTCACTTTTACTCCTAGTAGCATATACTACGTAATACACTACACTACATTACGTTTTAAAAACTACGTAAACATAGAAATAAACAAAAAACCTCAAATTTGATTAAATACGTAAGATATAAGAATGGAGAACCAGAGCAAATTTTTAATCGGCCAGGCACGTAGTACAAATAATAATAATAATAAATTTTATGTGGAATAAATGGGCGAGTAGCGCACATGGGTAGGGGCTTGCCTTGCCTTAAGCAAGTCTTCGGTTCGAATCCCGCGAGGGCCGGAATTTTCCGCAGCCTTGCGATTTGAACCGGGCTCCGTGATACCATTCACAGTTGGGCACCAAATTAACTGTGCTCTACGCAGAACCACAGACCTAAGAGATAGAGTAACAAGGTCAACATGACACACAAACAAAGCTCACACAATGGTTGCTGTGCAAGTACAAAAGGCGCGCTCCAACTTTGTATCCCGAATCCGGGGCAAGTTAAGCATTGTACCGCCAGATGCAAGCACATAAAGCACCAGCCTCGACACCGCAAGGTAAAACGAGGTTATCGATTATACATACATACATAAATGGGCGACTGGCCTAATGTAAAAGGAAGAAGAAGAAGATGAAGATTTTCATTCCATAACCCAAATATATACAAGTGTTTCTTGCACTCAAATATATTGCATTTAATACAAGATTTTCCACGACTTCTGGGACACATGTCAGAACACCCAATATAGTTTCCTGGTCTATTAGAAGAGTAGGTAGGAGGTACCGGTTATTCAATTCCTAGAATAAATCGTGCACGGCGTCTCAATTCATTTGGTGATGATAAAATTGTTGACCGACACTCAATTTGGGGTCTGATAAAATGATATGCTAATTTATCTATGAAATCGACTCTACTAACTTTCTCTAGAGGGTTGTTCGTTTTAAATACGCAAAGAGGATTCATGCCCGATATATTCAGAAGATCGTAAAAAATCACCATCGGCATGTATTTCGTGCTATGTTTACTTTTCGGTCAGTTGATCTAGTAAATCAACGCGATTTTTGTGATGTTCGGATTTTTTATCGTCTCCTGTTTCGGGATTAGTGGCATCATCATATGAGACCCATGTATACTTGTGAATTCCAAAAACTGATGATTTTTCTTGGGCAGTCTTGTTCGGTAATAATTGAAGCGATATTTCACGCTTATACTTCTTCATTGTACCAACGTAAGCTATTTTTTTAATGTGTAGCACATTTTTTGCTAATGGTATGCTACTAAACCAGTTATCGCCAAATATTACGATTAGATCCTTGTACTGGCATATTAATCGCAGCACAATATCTTCAGCAAAGTTGCTGCTTCTGTATGAACCCTCTGGTTGTGCACCAACATATACTTAAATTAATCGTATAGAATGTGTTAGCATATGTCAGCGGTAACATTTTGATCACATATCTAGCTGGGTTATTAGGTATAAACTGCTTGAATGAACACGAAATTCCAGGAGCTGTTCATCTGTAGTGAAAAATTCGCTGACTACAAAGTTATTTTGAAATTTTGGTAGAAATGCTTCAAATAATGCACGAATTGGAACTAGTGTGTCAATAGTCTTTCGATAGTTCCTACCTCTAACGTCATCAACTCTTAAACACAAATTGAAATCTTTTTTCACTCATCGTCAAGTAACACGCCTCAACTCCATTACCGTTGAAATTGTTCCAAAGTTTGTGTAGATCTTTTCTTAAGCTCCAATCAAATACACAAGACATTATATATAACTTCTGGTTGGGTTGGTTCTCCTTTTTGCACTGCGGCCTAAAAGACCCTTTGTGCACATCCCAGTGCTTTACCTTGCCTCACAGAGATATTCTGATGTCCTCAAAAAAACTTGCTAGTGCGTTTAGTGAGGTGTTTATCAGCAGTTCAGGTTCGATTGTTGTTTCCCCAAAGTGTTTACGTCACACAGCTATGAGTACCTCGCACTCGCATATCCAGTGGATTGGAGTGTCGTCCTCCTCTTCACAGAATCTACAGTTTGTGTTTATTGCCACTCCTATTGTGTGCATATATTTGTTCATATAACAGTGTCCTGTAGTTATTCTTGTTATGTGTTTTATTTTCTCCCTTCCAGTTTCCAGGAGTGCCAGTGTCGCTTTCTTGGACGATTCCCCTATGAAGTTTCTAGCTTGCCTTGCTTTAGGGTAGTCGTACCAGAATTTGCGATGTTTATCTCGTAACCAGCTTCTAGTTTGCTCCCTGATCATGCTATAAGCTATGTTACAGGTAGGCTCTGGTCCTATCAGCTGGATTCTACTGGTTGATTTTGCTACTTTATCTGCTTTTTCGTTGCCTATTACTCCCTCGTGACCTGAGACCCACAACAGGCTCAGTTTGTTGTGTTCTCCCAGTTGAACAAGTTTTCTGTGGCATTCATATATCAGTCCCGAGTTGAACTGGTTGGATGACAGCGCTTTTAAAGCTGCTTGGCTGTCCGTCAGGATATGTATTCTCCTACCTTTGTAGGATCTCTGCACCATTAATTGGGCGCAGGTTAGAATTGCTGCTACCTCGATCTGGAATACCGTTGCATATTGTCCCAGGTTTATGCTTATTGCATTGCCTGGTCCCGTGCCATAAATACCCAGACCTGTTCCATTTTCTGTTCTTGATCCGTCTGTGTACCAGACTTCTCCCTTTAGTTTGGTTAGGATTTCTTCCTCGTTCCACTCCTCCTGCTCTGGAAGATATACTTCGAACGGTTTTTGGAACTGGTAAGATGTCTTTATTTTGTCGGACTTCATCTGCAGGAGGAGGTTTTCACGTAATCGATTAAAGATTTCGGCATGATATCCCCGATGTCCAGGATAGCGATCATACCCTTGTATTTTCAGCCTGTATGCCCCTAGTCTCACTTCCGCTTCTACCCTTAGGTGTAATGGGGGAAGGTTCAGCAGGTGACAGTCCCCATGCTTTTCCAAACATTCTTCTGCGGGTCCAGAATGCTCTGCAGCCTTTGCTTGTAACATGTTCCATATGGTGTTTGCATGTCAAATTGGTGTCTAAAATCACGCCCAAATATTTGACCTTCTCCACCATCTGTAATTCTTTCCCGTATAGTATTAAGTTCCTATACTTGGTTTTCTTCCTTGTTGTGATTGACAGAGGCGAGGCCTTTTCCGGGTTAACCTATAGTCCCTTGGCTTCACACCATCTTTCCACAATGTTGAGGGCCAATTGCATTCTTTCGAATACTACGCCCTAAAATTTTCCGTGTGTGTAGATGGTGATGTCGTCAGCGTAGCCCTGCGTGTATAAGCCCCTCTCCTATAGTTCCCGTAGAAGGTCATCCACCACGAGGTTCCACAGCAGAGGTGACAATACCCCTCCTTGTGGGCACCCTCTGGTCACCGACACTTTCACGGTTGTCTTGTGAAGAGAAGTGGTTATGACTCTGCTTTTGAGCATGTTTAATATCAATCTGCTCAGGATGTCATTTATTTCCCTGTTATTCAAGGCTAGATGAATTGAGTCGAACGAGGTGTTGTCAAAAGAACCTTCGATATCCAGAAAGGCACCTAGGCCAAAGTCTTTGGATTGCATAGTTTTTCCCCCTTACTGACTAATTCATGTATAGCCAGTTCGCAGGATTTTCCTGATTGGTAGGCATATTGGTATCTATGTAATGGAGAAATTGCCAGTACTTCGTCCCTTATATACCTGTCAATTAACTTTGCTAGCGTCTTCAGAATAAATGACGTCAGACTTATTGGTCGGTAAGATTTAGCCTGGGCATAGCTTTCCTTTCCCGGCTTTGGTATAAATACCACCCTTAATTTTCTCCAGCTTGCTGGTATGTAACCTAGGGCCAGACTTGCCCTTAGCATTGCACATAGACGGGTGTATAGTTCACCTCAGCCCTGCATGAGTAGAGCTGGGTAGATCCCGTCTCCACCCGGAGTTTTAAATGGTTCAAAACTGTTTAGTGCCCATTTAAGTTTAGTTATGGTTATCACTTGATGTGTTGTCTTCCAGTTCTCTTTTGTGGCCCTGCGTAGAGATCTTTCTAAACCGTGATCACTCGTGTTATCTTCCTGTAATAGAATACTGCCTGTAGTAGAACTGCCAGTGTTTCTTTCCCAGTTTCGTGTATCCTCCTTCAGGTTTTTCCAGTGTTCTCACTATCTGTGGTCTGTATTTCGCTAGCGCGTTTTGGAGTTGTGCACATTCTGGTGTCTTGTCTACTCCCTTGCGGTACTCCCTCCATGAGAATCGTTTTACTTTCCTCACTTCGTTGTTGTATTTTGTAAGGACTTCTTTATAAGGTTCCCACTTCCCTGTCCTTTTTGCTTTGTTAAATAGCTTTCTTGTCTTCACCCGCAGCTCTGAAAGTCGACCGTTCCACCGTGAAACATCTCTGGTTGACGTTCTAGAAGTTGCAGTACAACTCGATTCGAAGGCATTTATCGGTGATTCAGTCTGCCATTATTTCTAATTCAGCAGTGTTACTGACCCTGGAGGGGCGATCCCGGGGTGCCTGCTTGAGGTTCTCTTTATATGAGCCCCAGTTGCAGTTTCTGGGATTTATGTACTCCAGGTCGGTTAGCACCGGTGTTTTGATATCAAATCTAATGTATCTGTGGTCCGAGAGCGATGGCACTTCAGATACATACCATTTTTCTACCATGTTTGCCATAGCTGTGGTGGCTACAGTTATATCAATGACCTCCATTCTAACACTAGTTCCAAATGTGGGTTCGTTGCCTAGATTCATTGTCAAGAGCCTATTTTATAAAAATAAATCAAGGAGTGACTCACCTCTGGGGTTAGTGTTCTTGCTTCCCCACGCTATGTGGTGAGCGTTTGCATCACATCCTAGTAGTAGCTGCAGATTCGCCCCTCTGCAGTGTCCTACTAGCTTCCTCATCTCAGGAGTGGATTGATCTCCTGGCTGGTTATATGGGAGGTATACGGATCCGATAATGAGTTCCCTCACGTTCCCTTCCATAGCCATTTTGGTTTTGACTGCCACAAGATCCCTACAAGAAAGGTCTCTTAATGTGATCAGATTCAAATTTGATTTAGCAAGTATGCAGGTTCTAGGCATGACTTCATCGGAGCTGTGCAGAGTCCAGCCCTTGGTCATCCCTAGCCCCATTATTTTATTACCCTTAATCCAAGGTTCTTGAATTAATATAATACCTATATTATTTTTAATAGCATAAGCCTGTAAGACCGCCGATACGTTCTTACAATGGTGTATATTTACCTGTAGCAGTTTTAGCGCCATTGTAGCTTCTACTTAGGTTTTTTGGGCTTAAGGAGAGGGAGGTTAGTTAGACCCACCCCTTTCTTTCACCTGAGGGGGGGGGGGGTTCTGAAGTCCCTTCCGCCTCTGGTTCTCCTGTTGGTAGAGGTTCCCAAGCCCCCTCTACCTCCATTTCCTTTAGCGATTGCGAAAGTGGACGTTCCAAAGATCCCTTCACTTCCATCGCCTGAGAAACCCCTTCTTCTTCTGCCTGCCCTTCTTTCTTCTCGTCTTCCTCCTTCTTCTTACCCAGTTTTTTAAAAGATACACGGGAGAAGTTTAGGAAGGGCCTGTCGTCTACTCCCTGTAGCTGAGTCCAGGACTGTTCTGTCAATACGATGACTACCTGCTGTCCCTTGGGGTCCGGCTTGGAGTCCGTCACCTGCCAGGTCTTTGTAGAAAGACCTTTGTTTTGTTTCTGCAGCCTGTGCAGAATGGTTTTGGCTTCCAGTACTGGTCCTGGAATCTATGCTAGGGTGTATACTGGTTTAGGGATGTGATTGGCCTCCCTGAGCAACAGTTTCGCCCCTTCCCATGGTATACAACCTTTAATTACTATTTCCAGCCACGTTCTGGTTTCGAGGTCAGCGCACTTCACGTTTGGTCTTGCCCTGCCGTAGCGTACCTCGAGAAATCTCAGGTGGGGTACATTCCCCCCATCCTCAATTTTATCTATTTTTTTTAGCAGGTAGGCTCTAATCAGCCCTGCCTGCCCGGCATTTAAGGTCCCATCTGGGTATCCCTCTGGAAAAATTACCATCTTCTCCCCCTTTCTTTGTAGCTACGAGCAAGTTCTTCCACCTTGCACCTTTTTTTTTCTTGTTGTGGGGTTCCTTCGGATCGGTTCCGTTTTGACCCTCTCTCGACGTTGTCTCCTTTTTTGTTCCAGCCCTGTTCCCTGAAGGCCCTGGTTGCTGCTGACTGTTTGAGACTGACCCGGTGCTTTTGCTCCCGGTTCCTGCCTCTTGCAGTCGTTAGCGTCGCCCGACAATTTTCTGTATTCGGCTGGATCCATCCAAGATCCTTCAGCCGATCCCTGGGGTTGCCCCCTAGGGGGAGAGTTGTTTTGTGGTTTATTTTCTAAATTATCTTCATTCATTTTCCACGAGTGATCGGGAAAAAAAGGTCAACCCTCCCCGGAGCCCGAACGACGAGGTAAGGCGGCTTAGTACGACGGAGTTGCGGCAGGTGCTCCGAAGGAATCGTTCGTGAAACTGCCTCCCCAGTTCCATGCAGCCCTCGTCACGATATCTTACAACTTCGCTTGAGGGATGTTAATCGACTTCCCAGTCTAGATCCGTTGGGTTTAATTTCAACAGGGCCACTACGTGTAGGATGCAATCTGAGGTCACATATCACCAATCATTGAAGGTGATACCCAACGGTCTTAGGATTTCAGAGGGTGGAGTGCTATGCCTCTGTTCTCCCCTGTAGCTGACCTTTCGCCTCGGGGCAGATTAGTGCCAACTCCTGGCTTCCAGTCAGCCACTCGACCCCTACACAAGACATATAAGAGCAGTTATGTCTTTTTCATCTGTAAGTCTAGCATTACGATCTCTTTTAAGTCATTGATAAACAATTTCAAGCACTCAATTGCAGATTTTGCATCACATACATGTCCTTTTGTTCCAGGAAGGTGCTTTATGATATTGTGGGCACGAACACGAACTTGTGTATTCAGGCGTTCTTCGTCCAGTTGGTGATCTGGTCTTTTCCTAAATAAAAATTCGGAACGTTCTCCGACTGCTCTACTTCATCTTCAGATAATTCTTGTTCTGATTCTCTTTCGTGGCCACTTCTTTCTGTAATTACTTCATCTCAATCATCTTCGTCTTCTTCATTATCTGTGAGCTCTTCTCCATTGGACAGTTCACCAAACCGTTTTTTTAAGTATTAGGATCGTTATTTCGTTCTATACGCCTCCATTTTGTGGGTGGGGTACACATTTCTAGCACCCTTAAACTATGGGTGGATACCGCTCTGGCTAACTCAATCCCTTGGCTGAATATGGCGTGAATAAGGACCAGGCGTCGGTTTTAAGGTTATAAAATACATATATTAATTGAAACACAATAGGGCGCCAGTCGTTATTCGCAACAAAAAAAGCGAGTCTAGCTAAAAATTCACTTTACCACCTACTGTGGATATCTTCTGTTTCACAATCCTGAACAAAAAACGAGCAGGTTTATAATAATAATAATAATAATAAT
>CALNHX010008401.1:29865-61200 GCA_940337035.1 Agriotes lineatus | reverse complement strand
CTCCACACATCTTTGGTACATTGTTCTAATGCTTCCTTCCACATTGCAAGAACTCGATCATCACCATAACCATCCCTGCCGATGTGATTATTGTAATATTGTTTTGCATGTGCCCATATTAATTCAAAGGCATTGAATTCACAATGATATGGTGGTAGACGTAAAACATCATGACCATAACTTCTCAGTAATTCATCTACTTCATAGCACTTTTTTTTCTGTGAGATTTGGCTAGTATGAGTAATTCAGTTTTAACTGAAGTTGGATCGTGATTAATGGAATTTGTATTTAACCATTCTATGATATCGGCTTTCTTCCAGGAAGTTGAGGGATTTCTTTCTATTAAAACAGAATGGTAAGGAGCATTGTCCAATATTATCAATGAAGGCTCATTCAAATTATTAATTAAATGGTTGATGAGCCATTTTTTAAAGGTTTCTGAATTCATCTCCCCATGATAGTCTCCTTTTAAAGATTTTGTTGCAAATAATAGGGATACGTTTTCGACAAACCCTAATTTAGACCCAGCATTACCCACAATAAAACGTTTTCCTTCATAACCTTCGGGTTTTTTAACACTGCGAATATTTGAATCTTGCCAGGACTTTCCAGGATTTCCTTTAGAATAAATCCACGTTTTGTCCATAAAGACTACTTGCAGTGGATGAGGTGAATTAATTTAGATTCTCCATGAAACATTTTAAAAACTGGAGCCGCATAATAGCAATATTTTCTTTGTCAGTTAGTGCTCTACGGTTATCATCTTTCTTGAATTTAAAACCGATATCATGTAGAACTCGATTTAAGCTGGTGTTACTGAGTAAAATATGACTTTCTTTCACTTCAGTATTCAGGGAATTGATGGTAACGTACTTTTTTTCCGAATACATCGTGTATATGGTGTCCCTTATAACCATTTTTGAAGAATCTGGTAAATCAGTAGATTTTAACTTTTTACGTGGTCTCTTCTTGCCAGGGCTACATAAAACTGGATTCATACTAGAACAACTCTTAACTCTTTTCACAGTAGAAACACTAATGCCTAGAGCTTCCGCTGCCCTCTACAAATAAACGATGAATGTGAAATATAATTAGGTGAATTATGTTTTATTTACCTCTTGTACACATGACAATGGAATTAGATGACCCCCATTTTCTTTCTCTCGTTCGAAGTAATCCAATAAATTTAATAAGAGCTGCTGAGATTGCAAATGTAACGTTTTACCTTTCATAGACATAATTTGTATCAAATCGTAAATAATAACCTGAAAACGTAGTTATAAAACGAACCAGGCTTTACAAGTATTATTTGACAGTTGACGTTTTAGTGACGACGCGCGTATGTGACTTAAACTACTTTAATCAAATAAGCACTTTAATCATAACACACGCTTATTGTAATGCTATCACTGTTGTGCGCATGGAGTTTGTGAACAAATGTACACGCATGTTTGTCGTTACTAAATTCAGCGTGTGATGACGCAGGGCTCATCTTTGGTGGTTTCTATAATATATCGCTTTTATGACAGAATGCTGTAGAAAGGTGTGAAAACACATAGTTTCCTAAGCGTAACAGCAAAATCTGTACAAATGCGTCTATGAACAAAAACTTGCTGTAATCTCTTCTCCAATAACGGGACCATCGAAGAAAACCAAAAACAGTAGACTGATTTGTGTATTTATTTAATTGAAATGTGATATGTTGCTTTAATAAATTTCATTAACGCTTAATGTCAATTCAAATATAAATTACATGGTAGTATCACATTCGTGCACACGGTGGGAAATAAAAATTGTAAATACTATCGTTAACCCAGTTTGGTGTTTCTCTTAAAAATATGCTTCGTAAGTGTTCAATAAAAAAAGGTGTCCACAGTGCAGGGACTGAATTTATTACACAGTTTTATTATTGTTTTGTGCTGCTGCACGTCTGTGAAATATGCCTGTTTGAAGGTTATTGTGTTTCATTGTAACATGTATGTACGTGGAGGGCATTTTCAGTATCATTTGTAATAATGGTTATTTTACAGTTATTAATTGATAGTAGTAAATGTTTGTTAAAAGTGAATGTTTCCATATAAACAAACCGTGTGTCACTTCAAGAGTGGAAAATAAGAAAATGACCTGTTTTGCAACAGACCAATGACCAAGGCACTTTGGACCCCTAATTTTGTCAAACAGCAGCTAACGCACACAATAAATGCTCAATCACAGGACTTTGTTCATGTATACTTTCTGGCTCTGCGTATGGTTAGGTGTGGCGGCGGGCATAGGTGGCGGAACAGGGCCTCTGTTTTCGGTTTTTGTGGCTCTACTGCTGGCGTGAGGCACAGGAGCGGTAACACAACTTCCATATATAGAAATAGGTTGGCACTTGTCGTAGCCTAATTTACTGTAAAACAGTTCTTGACCTTTGGTCGATAAATAAATGACTTGCAAGTTTAGTGCGTTCCTGCAATACTCCTCTGCCTTAACCATAAGGTACGTTCCGTATCCTTGCCCCCTCAATTTCCTGTCAATTACGACGGACTCCACGAAGCATGCGGTCGGTATGCCTGGTATAGGCGACAGCTTGCAGTGACCGACCACTCCGTTGTCTTTTATGAGGATCAGGCATGTCGGCAGTGTGTCGCAGGAACATTCGAGGCTGCGCATTCGCGCTGTCGTGCTCCTTTTCCACTCGTCATTAATCAGCTGGCAGCACTCGGCTGTGTATTCAGGGTATCGGTGCAGCGGCAGTACTGGTAAGTCCATGCCTGGAAGAGCAGAAAGTTACTAAGTATTTTATTACAATAAAAATGTGAAGTAATCTCTGTTTACATCTTTTTGGCATGAAGGTTTAAGTATTTTATTACAATAAAAATGTGAAGTAATCTCTGTTCACATCTTTTTGGCATGAAGGTTGGCTCTGACAGTTTTCCCAATTTAGCTGTGCAAAATTGCTTCGTTGTGTTTAAACGAGGTTTACATTTGAGGTTATGGTTACCAAATACTTTTAGGTTAGAAAATATGACAAAACACGTTCAAATGCAAAGTTGCCATATTTAAACAGAATAGAAAATGTAACTTAGTAATTTTTATGTATGTATCCAGTTTCAGTAATTGTGTAATTAGCAACATTTTTAATTAAGTACATGGAAGGTCCTACAATACTTGAGATTTTAAATATTTCTCCACATGTACAGTTGCGGTCAATAAAAAATGGGACAACTCATATAACAGAGTTTTGTCTAATTCTGGCTGCTTGAATGTGTTCTATTAATATGTCATATTGCAACATTGAATATTTGACGAAAGGTGAAATCGTGAAAATCGTACGACACTCATTAATGACCAATAGAAAAATTAGTTCACGAGCCGTAACAAAGACAACTAAATTTCTTGGACATTTTTGTAGTTAGACATTACTTCCTTTTAGGGTTTGTGTCGTTATGATTTTTTTACCGAATCTGCATTCGAGCATTAATTCATATCCGGAATTTATTTTTCGTGCATTCCAACGTCTTCCACAATTAGTGCTCTTATGAGATTATATGTGAAAATAGACGTACTATCAAGGTAAGAAGTCCATCGGGCAACAATATTCTGTTCTATCAAATGACAGTAAGTTTCTTGGAGGTTATGCAGGTTATACAACAAAATAAAAATTACAGTTCTGTTCATGTGCAACTTAACAACAAAAATGCAAGGCCACCTTTCATGCAAAAAAAAGTGAATGGATTATAAATGCTGAATTGAAAAAATACACGGCAAAACACTACTCTTTTTTTGTGTCCTTGAATTATTACATTCTTGAAATGTTGTTCTTTTTTGGGAACTTGTTTGTTTGCTATGGACCAAGTTCCAACCCTAGCAAGGGATCTTTTACATGCTACACATTGCAGTAACAAGGAGCCCATGGATTTACATCACTGCCGAATTATGGCATTCTGTAGAGATTTTCATCTGCATTTTTTTATTTTTAAAAACCTCACCAGGATCAGGGATCAAACTCTCTACCCTTGGATCAATAGCCAGAATGCTTAATCACCAAGCTACTGACCTCCGCTGAGTACCTACTTGATTAGAAGCTATTTTTAAATTATCAGTGATGATCATGTAAGGAAATTCTAATTTTCAATACAACACGATAACTATAATAGGTGCACACTTTCTTTACAACACTTTAAAAGCACTTTCCAACACTTAAGCAAATGTTACAATTATCTTTATGTAATTCCAGCTAGCTTTTTGCACTTATTTTTAATCACTTATAATATATTGCTTATAATTTGCAATAAAAAATAGTCAAGACTGAAAAACATTCAAGTTTAAAGGGTTTATAACTGTGTAAAATTTTAGGTCAATATTTATATGCAAAAAAGTATCTACTTAGAAAACTTGCTTGTTATAAAATATACCCCAAAGTCAAAACATGTAATGACCTGATAATTGGAAGCTCCCTAATCTTGATGTATGTCTTGTATAGCACAACAAATTATTGTATTGTAGGGATGTTCGATACACCGAAAAGTACCGGTACAATCGTATCATATCGATTTAAAAGTATCGGTTCGAGGTAGTATCGTATACGAAAGTACCGGTACATGAAATACTGGTACACATTCGATCCAGGATATTCTCTAGGTATATTTATACGAACCTTCGAGTCCTAGTACAGTAAACAGAACTGTAGCAATAATAGTGGCAGTAACAATAAAAATAATTACAAAATCAGTATTAGAAATACATCCATTACATAGCATACTAACTTTTATAAACGCCTAAAAACTTAAAAAGTAACACGAAAATAATGACTGAAAAGCATTGATATTTTTCCAACAAAGTTTAGTTTCATAAACGTATATAAGCACTACAATTGTATAAAGCAGCATGTTATAAATATCAAACAACCTCATTGAGATTGTTTCATTAATTTTTATATTAAAATTAAAAAAAAATTAATGATCACAAGATGAGTTTTTGGAAATCAGGCGCTGAAAACCTTGATCGGTCCTGATGATACTGACCAAAAATCAATTGTATCGTATTGTATCGCTTACTGAAATACCGGTCCAAAATATCAAGTATCGGAAGGCAAAGTACCGGTACTTCAAAATATCAGATCGTACTGCACATCCCTATTGTATTGGGGGCATTTAGACATTCCCACTGAAAAATTTGTGAAAAAGTACTGATAATTAGTGTCTACCACGGCCTCCTGGATAATAACAATTTTCGTAGAACGAATTTTTGTAGCTTGTACCGGGTGGCCAGATAAGAATGCAAAGTGCTATATCTCGGAAACTATTCGTCGCAGAGACTTGCGGTAAAAAATGTTATTACTAAAGTGGCCAAAAGAAGAACGCTTAAACTTTTAAAGTGATTTTTCACTGAAATCCACCTAGTAAATGTTACCAAAAAATATATGCTTTTTAAAGCTAAGCTTTATTCGAGTAATTTTTGTTGAACACTTTTTGACATATCTATTAAAATAAAGTGGTGGGGGGTAATTCAATGTTTTTTTAAATAAATAGCTGTAACTCCTAAATGACTGAATGGATTTTAACAAACTTGGTCTCTTTGGAAAAAGCATTTATTGTTCCATTAAACCCATCTTACCTGTGATATGTCTAATTCTTAGTGATGCCGCTAGAGCGCGTCCACCATGCAATACTGCATAACCGGAAGTAGGTGTTTACTCTTGTGATTTTTCAGTTTTTCCGATTTTTTCAAAAACGGCTCTAACGATTTTTTTTAAACTTTACATTTTTATTAAATTTTTAATGTGTATTGATGTGAGATAGGTGATTTTCCAGTTGACTACTTCTAAAATGGGTTTCTTTTGTTTTTTTTTCAATTTTTTTTTATTAACTCCTATTCTAAATAGAACACCCTGTATATTTTTACATTTTTGGATTCAGCTTAATATCCTAGAGAAACTGTGTCTCTTGAACTAACACTGTATTTTGTACCGTTTTTGTAAATTTTGTAATTTTTGAAAATTTTTGACAATGCTTAAAAATTTAAAATCAGATTTTTGGCTAATTATAAGATCACTGTAAAAGGAAGTTGTGTGCGTGTATCACACCAGATTTTTTCAAAAACGGCTCTAACAATTTTTTTCAAACATTACATTTTTATTACAGTGTGTCTAAAAAAGAATACATCTAGTTACCTGTGAAATTTGTTTACGTGTAAATTTTTATGTGCCACTAGATTGCTATTGGTATTGCATTATCCAGAGCTGTCATTAGTTAATTGTCGCATTTAGATAATACACAAAACTTATATATGAAGTTTCAATGCCATACCTCTTTTCGTTTTTGAGATATTCTGTTCACAGATAGACAGACACACAGGCACACAGACCAATGAGCAAAAACATGTTTTTTGGGTTCAGGGGACTCTAAAACGTGAAGATCTGTTGAAAACTCAATTTCGAATTTTTGGGGTGAATTCAATACTTCCTTTATCATAAAAGGAAGTAAAGGCCGACTACAAAACTTAACAGTGTATTATTTACCGAATGGTTAGTTGTACGTAAAAAACCTGTATAGTCTTTTTTTGTAGAGAATTTCCTAGCCATCATTTTTTGTGATAACTAAGAAAGTCATACGACCCATAGAAAGAGAGATATTTGTGAAAAACTTATTTCTGTCACCTTTGACCTTGAATAACTCAAAACGCAAGTGTGATATCGATGGAGACTTTTGAGACATTATTTGTAATGTCAAAATGACGGTGTATGCAAAATTTCAGCTCACTTGGATTTTTTCGACAGATTCGTTTTTCAGTCTAATGTAACTGGGTGTAGAAATGCTTTACGCACCATAGGGATTTCAATGGGAATTTTTTCATATGACAATATTTGCTTCCCTAATTATTTTAGAGCAAACTTGTAAATAGGTTTTTTGTAGAGCAAACAATTCTGCATCCATTTATGCCATCATTTTTGTAATTTTACGTCAGAAAACCTAATAATAAAAGAAACTAGAATCATCATTTTTTCAAAAATCAGTGCAAATTGTGAAGTGGTGGTATGCTGGAAGCAGATCAGGTGCAATAAGTGCCATGGTTGCCGCTACATTTGACAGATGCAAACAAACTGTTAATTTGTTGATGCTTTGAGATGCTTCAATAATTTCAAGGCACCACTGATTTGTCTAAAAATGGTAATTTTGTTGTTTTAAATTTTCTGTTTTCCGAAATGTAAAATGACAAATGCTGGCATAAATGGATACAGAATTTTTTTCTCTACAAAAAACTTCCATACAAATTTGCTCTAAAATAATTAGGGAAGCAAATATTGTCATATGAAAAAATTACCATTGAAATCCCTATGGTGCGTAAAGCATTTCTACACCCTGTATAGTGCCAATTTTAATATTCATTTTAAAATTTGAGTCTTTGACTTAAAAAGAAACTAAAATAAAATGTAAATTGGCAATTAATAATTAGAAATAATGCGTAATATCTATCCTACTTTATCAAAACCAGAAGGAATTTTTATGAAAAATGAACAATTATTTTCATTATTTGACATTTAGAGATTTGTTATTTTAGGTTCATGTCAATTTGACAATAGCAACATCTTGAAAAATTCTTTCAAAAACAGCAATTTATCAATTTATCCTTGAAAACTGGTTCCACTTGTCCCTACAGTCCCTTTATATACAACAGTCTGGCCATATAAAATGTCACTTATGACATAAGACAGAATATGGCCGCCTCAAGTGGCGGTGTTACCGTTACGGCGACTAAAAAGAAGTGAGCAAAAGCCAACGGCTGCTCAGCCGGAGCTGGTCGTGGGTAAAACAAAAGACTCAAAAGCTTTAGCTAAAAAAAAAAATATGAGCGCCAAGTAGCTAGTAACCCAGCACTTTGCTAAACAAAAGATACACTACGGAAGGAGCTACTAACCAAACCTGAAAAATAAAGGTAACGGCAAAGGCACAAATCATATACGCAAACAAATAGGTCAAGGTAGTATAATTGCGGCAAACAGAAATACAATACACAATTAAAATACACACACACAAAATCTCAATAGGGAGATCATATCACAGCTTAATATTACCAACTAAAGCATAAGGTTAACTAACCACAATACTGCCAGTTACATTTATATGGGCATAAAAGCGTAGTTGACAAGCAAGCCCAAATTAAATAAATAATTATAAACGGTATGTATATGTTACAAAATAGTAGTATTAAAAAGGAATACAAGATTAACATTAAACTTGGCCAAATGCACTACTGAATAAATACTTAGAAAGAGTTCGAAAGCATTGTGGCTTTGACACGACTGTTAAGACTGAAAGCAAAATTTAGAATGCACGTTGAATGCAACCAAACACCCAGTATGCAAGGCTTAACTTTTATTTAATTAATAATTAATTTATTCCGACGCTATCACGGGCCTACAAGACCTTGTTTTGGTTCCGTAAGGGCAAATTCACGAGAATGCAAGGCAATCTGCATTAAAACGGTCGTGGGGCGAGCATTACCAATAATTCTCTTGCACGGCAGGGCGCAAATAGGTAATATTATTCAACGGTGGAATAGGTGACGATTGAAAATGAAAGCATACTTTCATGCACTTGACTTCAATACCGTTAAAATTTAGTCCGAGATCGGAAGCAAAGTACAATACCGATAAAATCTAGTCTAAAATCGGAGGCATCTCCGTACATATAACCTAAGTAGCTGAATACCGATTAAAAGAGCTACCGCTAAATATGTTTTACAATGGCAGAATCAAATATCTTCCACAGGTGAGTTTACCGCTTAAGAATACACGTTAAAAACAATCATAAGTTTATCGAGCACATTGCAGGAGGGGCTGTGGAGATTCGGGAGTTCGAAACGGAAATAATAATCTGACAGACCTTTGCGATGGGCTCCTCTCCGGCAGCAGGGGCCGAAGGGCAATGAGGAGGTCAAGAAGCAAGCGACCACCGAGTAGCTGTCGCAGGAGGTTTGACAGGCAATCGCCGGTGCTATCCCGTCGTGCGGCTCAGGTTCGAAGAGCGGAGCATTGCTCGATTCGCCATCAAGTAGGTAGGGCTGCTAGCACGTTGCCAAGCGAAGGGGGTACTGCAGGTACGTAGCCACACGGCAATACTGTAGTTATGCTCCCAGGGGGAAAAAAGCTAAAAAGGGCAAGTAGCCATAGAATCGAACTGAATAAGCTTAGAGAAACCACATACCCGTTTTAGATCTTTACGGCTGCGCTTCGCCAAAGAAGTGGGAACATGTGCTTGCTAAAGCAAAATCCCCAAACGAAGTTTGGGCTAGGAGATCACCGCAAATAACATTCTCGGGGCCTATTCCAGACCAGCCGCGGAATCCATAACACAACAAAAGCAACCTCCTACGCAAGATGTGCCCGAATAAATCCAATAAAGTTTTCGAGACACCTAACTTTAACAGCACAAAAATGGCGAATGCCAAGATGGTTTCCAAAAACTGATAACCAAAAATCAAATTTTGGGAAGGGGTCAGATAATATCAGTCCAATATGCATAAAGTGAAGCCTACACACCAGGGGCTCTCAGGCCTGTAATTCTTATCAAATGGCTTACTTAGATTGAAATGTAGTTTTCAGAAGATCTAAATGCTAAGTAATGCTGTAAGAAAAATTAAACTTGAAGAAAGATATGGCAAAAGTTAATTTTATTTATTTATTTATTTTATTATCAACGGGATACCCCCCACTAACTATTGCAAATACATTATTAGATTATTAATACATATGAAAAATGTAATAATAAATAAATGATTTCCATCACTGACACTTTGTGTAAACTTAAATTCAAAAACATACACTATTATTATAAAGCATAACTTACAATAAACACTGGTTTCCATCTCCGACTTCATCAATTCATGTAGTACTCTTAGTCTTAAATACAATACTTTTAAATTTAACAATGGAAATACCAAAAATTTCAAGATTATGCTTATTTAATAATTTTAAATACCGATCAATTGGCGAATTCAATCCATAGTTTGTTCGATGAAACTGAATGTGAAAAGTATTATGCTGACGTAAGCTTCTTATAGGTATATTAAATTGAATAAGCTGTAAAAGGTCAGCGCACATAATGCCTCCATCCAACAACTTATGAACGAAACATAAACCTGCTATGTTTCGGCGGTCATTTAATGGTTGTAAACCAACGAGATTAATTATCTGTGTGTAATTGTGGTTTTGAATGACAACATTTAACCTAAATGCACAGTGTTTTAAAAATTTATGTTGAACCCTTTCAATAGTATCTAAATGGACCATGTAAGCTGGTGACCAGACCACCGAAGCATATTCCAGTATTGATCTCACCAACGAGCAGTACACACTCTTTACAGAATCCACCGAGAAAAACTTACAATTGCGTGTTACAAATCCGAGCATTTTTGAAGACTTAACAATGATGGTATGAATGTGTTCAATAAATGACAATCCTTCATCAAACAAAACTCCAAGATCTTTGACTGTGGTAACATATTCAAGCAAGTGATCATTTATAATATAGGAAGTCAGGTGTTTCCTACTGCCTTTAAAAAAACTAATATGACAGCACTTTCTAACATTTAAAAATAATTTATTCTCACAACACCACCGTGTCAACCTATCTAAATCGTCTTGTAAAAGCTGTTGGTCACAATAATTATTGATCACTCTAAACACCTTCAAGTCATCCGCGAACAACAAACAGTCACTATTTCTAAAACACTCAACTATATCGTTGATAAACAAGTTAAACAACAGCGGTGAGCAATGCCCGCCCTGAGGTACACCAGATGTTACTTCCAATGCATCAGAGTAATAACAGCCGATCTTAACAAATTGCACTCGACCCGACAGAAAACTTCCAATCCACTTAACCAAGGCAATATTGAAACCTATATCATACAATTTGCGTAGCAGTATACCATGATCAACTGAATCAAATGCCTTGGAAAAATCCGTGTAAACAGAATCCATCTGTTTCCTTGATTCCAAGACATCCAATATCTTTGCCTGATATAATACCAAGTTAGAGATAGTCGACTTACAGGAAGAAAAACCATGCTGACCTTCCACAATTAGCTCTTTACAAGCCCATGAGAGCTGGTCACGCACCAAACTGTCAAATAACTTCGGAATAGCAGACTGAATGCATACACTTCTATAGTTCTGCACATTACTTGTATCCCCACTCTTGAATATGGGCACCACAAAACTTGTCTTCCAAAAATCTGGATAAGTAGAACTTCTCAGCGACAAATTAAAAAGAATATGCAAGGGGTTTGTTATAGTACATACACATTTCTTCAACAACATGTTAGGAACGCCATCTGGACCGACCGAAAGCTTATTTGGCAACCTTGAAATTGAATTATAAATATCCATCAAGGTTAACGCAGAACAAGAGATATTGGTACTTGTTAAATTAGAAGTTTCATCAACAAAGGAGAAGTTCAATTGGGTACTAGGTGAGTAAACAGTCGCAAAAAACTGCCTAAATAAATCAGCCACGGCCTGACCATCACTAGCAGACACATCTTCGTAAGTCATCATATCTGGTATACTGTAGCTCGATTTCTTATCATTCATATATTTCCAAAATGACCTAGGATTCAACCTCAAGCTATTTTCTATAGTGTAATTATAATGTGTCATGCAAATATTAGACAAACGTTTACACTCTGATCTAAGTCTAGAGAATTCCATATAGTTAACATCCGTTCTATTTGTGATAAATTTTTTATGAGCAATCTTTTTTAAAGAAGTCAGATGCTTCAGCTCAGGTGAGAACCATTTAGGAAAAGTAGATGTTCTGTAACTCTTTAGTGGAACAAAATAAGCAATACCTACAGAAAGACACTCGTAAAAAATATTAGTCGCAGTATTAATATCATCAACCTGCAAGCGATGCACCCAGTCTATTGAAGCAAGATAGTTATTAAGATCAAAATAATTTGCATTATTAAAATCATAGTAAAACTCCTGATAGTCCAACCTCTCAGCAGTCAGATTTTTAACAACCGCAATTGAACACTCATATGACACATGATGGAAGTTATCCACAAAAATTGGGTCTTTGGCTAAAGTGACATCCAAATACCTATCGTGCGTAAATACTAAGTCCAAAAATATATTTCTGTTATTGGGAAGTCGATTAACTTGAAACAATTGGAGAAACCCAAAACTACTCGCTATTTCCAAGGATGCAGAACCATCAGGGCAATTCACCATTACACCATATTCATCATTGGACCACCGTGCATCAGGCTGATTATAATCACCAAACAAAAAAAGCTGATGTATTGGATAGTTTCGAATTACATGCTCAACTGTTTCACAGTGCAAGGTATAAAGTAAACGAGATGAACCAGGAGGTAAATACACTCCGCCTATAATAAACTTTCTTGACTGAAATTGGCAGGCTAAGAACAATTGCTCCACTCGATTTTCTTCATGTTTAATTACTACAGATGTAATGAACTTTTTGACATACACAAGAACACCACCATTCTTCGATTTGTCACTAGTAAAAACATTTCTGTCACATCTAAACACATTGTACATATCACACTTAATCTCACCATCGCCAAAGCTATCATTCAGTCCACTTTCAACCAAGATAATAATGTCATAACTCGAGCAACTCACAGATTTCACTAGGTCAGGAATTTTAGTTCGTAACCCACCAACATTATGATAATAAACAGCTAATGGGGTTATTTTTAGTTTTTTTGTTTCTTAACCACAACAGGCACACCATTCATGTATTTAATGGTGAAATCCTCTTCCTTATTGTTTCTTTTTTTCACTTCAAGTTCTTTCTTTGCCGTCTTGTAAGCCTCTTGCTGTAATTTTGTTAAGTCGTTGCCAATACTATAGTTAGATGAACGCAGTTTACTTCCACATTTAAGGGCTTTCTTTACTACACCAATTTCACAAATTACTTTCATTGGTCTGGGCCTGCCACCTTCAGTGGTACGACCCACACGTACCACCCCCTGCACCTTTACCAAATCATCCTGCAGACTCAACGTTGTAAACACTTCCTCTACCACCCTTTTATCATAAGCAATACGCTCCTCCAACTTAGTAGATTTGGACTCTGGTACATTAAACACCATCAGATTGTTAGCCCGAGAAACACGCTCATTTACTTCAAATGCTATCTTCTCTACCTCCAAATTCGTACTCTTTAATTTGTTCACCTCTACCTTTAATGCATTCAGCTCTGCCTCCATAACACTTATCTTCTTCACCATCAAAGGCACACTTTTAAAGGCATTACGACACTCTTCACAGAAATGCAACAAAACACGTTTCTGAAGCACCACCGCCTTAATTTCTGACGGAGAAAGTCCACAGCACTCCTCAGTAAGATGAGTGGGAGTTCTGCAGCTATCACAGCAGATTCGTTTCGCATCTACTTCAAAAGCCTCTTCACAAACAGAGCATCTGCCGGGAGCCATAACCTCACAATTTTATTACTTATAGTATAGTATACCACTTTCCAAAAATAACTTGACAACTATTTGCAGAGATGAACACTCCTTTATAAACTGTAGATAGAAACCAAATTTTCAGAATTCACATCCCTCTTACACAAAAATAAATCACGAGCAAATTTTGTCAGCCACCTCGGCCTTGACCTTGCATTTGTTTTTAACCAAGATTAGGGCAAATAATTAGATAAATAGTTGTAGATGATTTTAGAACCGTAACAGCGGGTCAAAAGCAGTGGCGGGGTTGGTGTTGGAAAATAGTTTAATTAAATAAATGACTAAATACTAAAACAAACAATGTCGTTGATACGAGCGTCAGCCCAAATTTAAAAATTAAGTCGGCACATAACATCTACTCCAACACTCGTATCGATGAGCCATAGAAAAATTCCAAATTCTAAAAAAACGGGCCAAAAGGACAATTCTCGAGCCTTTGCATAAATCATTTCGTAGCCCAAGAAAACAAGGGTGGAAGCAATAAATCCCAAAACACAGTAACAAGTCTGCTCAAAAACTCAAGCCGTTAACCGTCACTCACTTGTATTTGTAAAAACGTCAGAGCAAGTACTCGAAAAACGCATTGGACAGGGAAACTAAAATTAAGCACAGCGCAGTAATTAAGCGGCGAGTTATATTTATCCCAATCACGTCGTGTTTGGATTCAAAATTCCAGTTGATTTTTGGGCAACACACTGCGCGGGCGCGCTAAATTACATGAACTCAATCGCAGCGCAGTAATTAAGCGGCGAGTTATATTTATCTCAATCACGTCGTGTTTGGGCTTAAAATTTAAGTTTTTTTGTCAAGCAAGACAATGCGGCTAAAATCAAACCGCTAATTAGACGGGCCAGGAAATTAGCCTTACGCATTGCACAATCGCCTAAATGAGCGCCCCCCAGAAATGTGTCTTCGCGCCACGGGCCAATAAGCATCGAGGGAGCGGAGCACAAAGAAGCTGGCCTCTTTAAATAGAGAAACACAGGCCAGAAGAGATCACTCTGCCTCAGCGGGTCGAACAAGCAGCCAGTCCAGGATCATCAGCCCTCATCTCCAGGAGTCTAACCAACCTAGAAGAAAGTCACCTAGTCTGGACCACCCTGTCCATTCGGGAAAGCTGCCCTTCTGGACTCTGCCGTTCCCCAGGCTGTCGCTTCGCTGGACTTGGAGCCTATCGCCCTTGCTGGACTAAGAGCATATCACCTTCGTTGGACTTAGCACAGCCGCCTTCGCTGGACACTTCAGCCGCCGCCCCCGAGAGGACGATCATCGCTCGCACCTGCCGCCTACGCGTTCCCAGGGCCTCGAGCCACTTCAGCCGCTGCCCCGAGAGGACGAGCATCGCCCGTACCTGCCGCCTACGCCTTCCCCGGACGTTGAGCCACGTCAGCCGCCGCCCCCGAGAGGATGATCACCGCCCGCACCTGCGGCCTACGCGCTCCCAGGATGTCGAACCACGTCAGCCGCCGCCCCCGAGAGGACGAGCATCGCCCGCACCTGCTGCCTACGCGTTCCCTGGACGTCAAGCCACTTCAGCCGCCGCCCCCAAGAGGACGATCAACGGGCCGCTTGCCGCCTACGCGCTCCCAGGGCGTCGAGCCCCATCAGCCGCCGCCCCCGAGAGGACGACAGGCGCCCGCTCCTGCAGCCCCAGCCGCTTCTAGGACGCTGCGCCTTTCAGTCGCCGCCTCCGAAGGATTCCAACAGCATCCGACTACGGACGCCAATCCGCCATCTTTCTTTCTCTTGGTAATATGTATAAACTGTGAATTGATGTGCTATGCGAATACGAAACAAAAGTGCTTCGAATAAATTAATTGTGCTTTCGCCACTGCCGGGGAAGCTACCCTGGAACACATCAAAAATAGTAGTCATCTACCAGCCGAGGAGGTTCTGTTCGCCCACACCGGGGTCCTGAGGAATTCGAGGAAGGATTCTCGAATCTCATTGCCTGCAGGACGCCATTTGCACTGTTGGAAGGTGCAGAAACCTAGGTTTGCTGATTGAAAGATACGTAGTTAGGAGGGGTTTTGTTTAATATTAATAAATTGTTTGTACAATTTATGTGTTTTTCATTTAATCGCTAACAGCATCAGGTCAAACACGAACCTACCCTAAACTATCAAATAAACGATATGTTACATGTATAATAACGTTAAAAACTATATTTTCTCCTTTTCAGCATAGGTTTGTAGAAAAATGCTCTATTGCTCTACCAATTTTATCTCTTTTACTCAATTTGCTTTAGAAATTCTGGATCAACAAGGACAAATAGATGTTATTTATACCGACTTCTCCAAAGCATTTGATCAAATTGCTCATAATATTATCTTGAAAAAACTACTAACTAACAGTACTATTACAATTCACTAATTAACTCCTATTTAAGGAATAAACCCCATTATGTTAGCTATAATGGTTATAAATCTGAGGAATTCATACCTTCTGAAGTTCCTCAGGGTTCCAACTTAGGACCCTTACTTTTCGTCTTATTTATCAATGATTATGCAAAGATATCAAGTCAAATATTTTAATGTATGCAGATGATGTTAAACTATTCTTACCTATTAACTCATTTGCAGACTGTATCAATATACAATCTGATCTATATATTTTTGCCAACTGGTGTATTCTAAATAAACTTAATCTAAACGTTAATAAATGTAAAATTGTTACATACACTCGGAAGGTTTCTTTAATAACCTTTCCATATATCATTGTGAACTTACCAAAGATTTTGGCATATTATTTGATAGTTAGCTGACCTTTAACAATCATATTGGCAAAATTGTCTGCTTGGCTTACAAAATGTTGGGATTTATCATTCGTAACTGCAAACAGTTCAAAAACACTACGGGCCGGTTGCAGAAAGCAATGTTAAGTCTGGTGTTAGCTAACGCGACGTCAAAGTGAACAAAAACGAATCAAATCTCAAATGCTTATGGTAACTAATACATTAGTAAACAAAGTTTGATGCGATTTTGTTCACTTTGACGCGATGTTAGCTAACACCAGACTTAACATTGCTTTCTGCAACCGGCCCTTAAACTATTAAAATATTGTACTTTAGTCTGGTACATTCTAAGCTTGAATAGGGCGCCCTTGTTTGGAATCCATTTTATGACTGTTTCAAGACTCTAATTGAATATATATGGTTTAATATCTATTCACACATATCAGTGCTGCGTCCACTCAGTTCCGTGAAAATAATATCGTTTCTTTGAATTTAACCGACGCATCTACACATGTCCGGCACCATGCCGTATTTTACCCCTCAGTGTCAGTGCAGTTTCCGTACCATGATTTCATATATCGTCACCAAAGATATTTTTGCCATTTCACGAACATCATTTGATGTACTTATAGTTGGTCTTACCTTCCTATACAAATTGTTACATAATAAAATCGACTGCCCATACATATTGCAGAAACTTGATTTTCGTGTTCCTAAAACCAGTAGTAGGCAATGCAACACTTTGCTTGCAAACGGGTCATACGAACCTCTTGTTTAAATCCCCTGTATACTCAATGTATCATAACTTTAATGTTATTTCAAATTATGTCGACATTAATACAGATAATTTAAAAAAGGTTATAGATGTTGCCCGTAATTCTTTTATGAGTCAGTAACTACCTGCGAATATTATTATTGTGTTTATATTCATTTTGTCATCTAACTCTTCAACTTTTTTTGCTTATCGCTTTTGTTTTGCATGTTATTATATGTAAAAATTGGCCTGTAATTGGCCGTGCTGTTGAACAATATTATTATTAGTAATACGCGACTGATGTTTCTATACGGCCCGCTGCATTTTTAGTTCAAGACATTTTTTATCATTTGTAGAGGCACTACAGTTCGTTACGCTTCAGCGCCTGATTGCGTATTTACGTATCACAAGGCATACAATATGCAATTAACTTATCTTTATGAATCCATGAAAGACTACTGTTCTTTTTAAATTAATTTAACTATAGCTAAATATTAATTATAATGTTTATTTACAACTGTTAAACAATACCGTTGTTATTTTGCGATTATTTGTCAATTATGATATATATTATTAACTAAAATCACAATACCTGTTGTTTACATTTCATAATTACATCGATACCGCCATAAATGCATGGATACCACCATAATTACATCGCTAATACGGATTTATGTGCATATAATCAAACAGGCCATAAACTGCTTTTTCGAGTTGACAGTTATCAGTCTGTCAGTTTGAAAATAATAATTTACACTTCTTTCGTCCCAAACCTAAAATGGAAAACGGTAGCGACAATAATGCTGTATTCCCCCTGAAGTACGCCAAGCCGGCAAACAAGCTACACAAAATTTACTCCCAGAAAAGTCGAAGAAAACTTATGATATCGCATACAAAAATTTTCTGGAATGAATGTAAATAAAGTAGTTGTAAATAAAATAGCGTATTTCACTCGCATATAATAGCTATTATTAGTACACTCAGATGGCTTAAAGAACTCGCTCGCTTCGCTCGCTCGTTATTTAAAAGCCATCTTCGTGTAATAATAGCATCCATTATATGCTCGTATAATAATATACTATAATAATAAAGAGAATAATTGCAGTAATTTACTAAAACATGAGGCACCAGTTTTTCTATTATTACTTCACAAACAATAATAGAATGAAGATTAGAAGAAAAAATAGAATTAATAGGAAGGTAATGAACAAAAAGGTTCTTTAAAATTAAATTAACATTTTCCTTCGGAAGGTACGACAGAATATCTAACGTGATTTGTATCATATATTCGATTAGGGATACAAATCGATCACTCAGATAATGTAACTTTCTTCGATTTTGACTGTAATTAACTCTAGCAAAGGGCTAGTTAAGTCAGTTTTCGTATTACATAATGTAGACAAACATAATTCGAGATGAATTAGAATCATCACATGTAAATGAACTTAATCCTTCTAGTTTTTCAATTGTTCTTTTCTCCAGAGTAACAGTAACATATTTGTATTTATTTAAATTTTGTGTGATTTTAAATTTCCCATTGTTGGTATGTCAACAGTGGATATTGTATTACTGTTGTTTATATTTTTAAGTAACCCATTTATCAATATTTGTCTAAGAGCGTATTCAGCTGCTTTGCAGTCTGTAAGATTATTGGAACCACCCCGTTGTTCAATATTAGCAAACACCAACTCTACAGCGTAAGAACTGAATTTTTTTGTTAGGACAAAAATTAAGGTCAACAGTCAAATCTAAGATACACAACTATGTGCTTCCGTGAAAATCAAAGCTTCAGCAGTCTCTTTGTTTAACCCGTTCATATCTGCTTTTGCTGAAGTGGAATGAATATTTCTAATATACCGTGGAAATTCTTCTTGTAACCAAATCAGGCGTATATCGTTAATATCGGTGTAAGGAGCAGCATTGGCATCTCTCTGGAGAATATGTTTTGTTACCGACGTCATGAATTTGAATATACTTGACTGTTGCAGTACAGTTCCTGAAATAAGAGTATTCTTCACCACCATGATCGGCGACATAACGCAGGACTGCTGTGACTGGTGGTGAAAATATTTGAACCGACAAAAATACTTTAATTTTTTCAAAATCGACGGAATAGGGTGTTTTTTTAGTTAAATTCCTAACTGGCCTAACTATTAAATCTTCTTGTGGATCGACAAGTTCTTTTGAATAATTTACAGAAATTACTCGTATCAGATGAAGTCATGACATGATCTAAGATAAATTTCTGGCATTTTTCAATGAATGATAATAATCGAAACTTGGAAAAAGTTTGCATACAGGATTATAAAGATGAGGAACAACATTCTGCATCATGCACTTTCAAAATGACTATAAATCCACATTTGGAGATTAAACTTAAAACGTCCATTGTTAATGTATACGTATAACTTTCTATATGAAAATAATAACTTGCTAGGATTATATATTTTGTAGAAAGTTCGTGGATAATGAAACAAAGCAATTAATTTGCAATTACAGACTTGATACCAATTTTATCATCGGATGTACTAGGTATCGTCTCGAAGCCAAATATCAGATCCTTTGCTTTTGAATAATAAACGACCTCTTTGACTGGTATATCATCAACCACCAAAGAACAAATCTTTTCTGCAGTGTTCAAGGTTTTAATTTTGCACATTAGTCCGTTTTCATTAAAATTTCGTTACATCTCCAAAATATGTTTGTAATGTGTTTTTTCAGTACAAATTTCTAGGAAATTCATAACCCATAGGGGAACAAAATCTCCATACAATGCACTGACAAATAGCCACATAGTTTATTTTAGTCAGTAGCTAATATTGGAGTCATGTTAAGCGCGTTTTCCTCCACATTTCCAGTCGCTGACGACTGCAACCGAGTAGCCGCGACCAGTTCGTTACGACATCTAAATGCATTTAAGCCGGTCTGTTTTTCTACCTGCTACTGATTTGTTACTACCAAAATCCATTTGCCAATCGCTTGACATCTTTGTGAGCAGACAAGCAACTTATTCGTTGCCGAATTTTGATATTTTGGCATTGTGTTTGTGAGTCTTGTTCTTAAATAATTTTTTTTTCATTCATAATCTATAGCCTCTTACCTTTCGGTGTTGAGGACCATAATATATTTTAAATTGGTAAAATCAGGAAAATAGAAACTAGTAACAACTTTTGGCAAGAATCTAATAGTTCGTATTTTTTGGTTGTAGCTACACCAAGTATTTCAACATATACCCTCTTTAACAAAACATTATTCTAGGCCTTTTCCTTATTGGTTGAATTTGAGGTTCTGCCCACAATGCATCCATTCTGCGGAACGTTACACCCATATATATAATACACATATATTGCTAGTAGGGCCTCGGAACGTGGGAAAACATTACGGCGCCGACATAGTCTCACTTAGAGTATAACGCGTCTCGTGCGCATGCGTGAGAATTCGAACTCCGCCTTTAAAAGCGAATTTTAAACATGACTTCCCGAAGTAGGCGTTTATCACGGCCTCCTAAATTAATGCGAGACAAGTCCGTCTCGCATTAATCTAGGAGGCCGTGTCATTTATACACATCTGACATGTTGTTATCACTATGTCCTTCAGGAGGCCGTGATGTTATTCATTTATATTTCTAATGAGAATAGAAATACATGTGAAGTCTGTTCTCCAAACCAAAAATAATTACCTAACATTGATTCATTGAACATTACAAAAATGAAGAGTCGCATGTGCTATTTATGCCGGCGTAAAGCGTCTAAGACTGGTCGAATTTCTCTGCACAAGTAAGTTAAGATTGATGTACATTTTTGTGCAATAAAATCAAGCACACTTCTTATGACTATTTTTCACAATATTCTAGTTTGTAAAATTCCAGTCTATTTTAACTGCCTAGCAGCAGTTTCAATAAATGAAAAGACACCGTAACTTGAAAATAATACCTTGTTTCTATAGCAAATGTTCAAGTGTGCTTTAATCGACTCAAAACAAAAGGTCAAGTTCTATTAAAATTTTCAAAATTATATGACTTTGTTAAATTTGATAAGTTTATGAGAATATTAAGACATAAAGTTATTAATTAAGCATGATATTTGATTTTAAATAAAAATAAAAATCATTTTGTCGTAAACATACTTTAATTTTAAATTCAAAAAATGTTAATTAAACGTTTCGCCAGTTATGTTGGCTTCATCAGTAATTTAATAAGACAAATATAATATAAAATTAGCAGTATTTAACAAATCTGAAAGTAAAAAAATTAGATTAACGAACAATTATGATTTTCCTTTAACTTGCATACTTACATGATGAGAGGTATAAATGTGGAATGTAGTTAACAACATTTTTTAAGTGTTACTTTAATAGCAAGGGTAGATAAAGTAATTTAATTTTATAACTTTTATTTAAATTAAATATTACAGCTTCGTATTATCTTAGCAACCCAATGTAGCTTCTGAGATTTTAAAATGTGATTGACTTTCCTTATTTTCTTTTGAAATTGTTAAAGTTCTTGCTATAGAAAAAAATATTGTATTATACACGACGATAAAGTTATTTCTATAGACTCTTGAATCATTCACGTATCGACTTCGTCTCGACGTTAAACGGTTCACTGGTAGATAAAATTTTACTTTATCGTCTTGTATAATAAATGACTATTATTAAAAGGCCAAAACTAAATAATGTCAAAAGTTTGGAAATATATGTTGTATTAAGAATGCATGATTTTAATTATTAGAATAATAAAAAATCAATAAGTAGTAACATGTTTAATATTTTAAAAAGTTTACAAGACGTTTCGCAACTTACGATTGCTTCATCAGTTGTTAATAAAAATTTAAAATTTGGTTTACATTTCTGAAAGGGAATAAAAAACACAGATTAGCGAATACATTCATTTAAAAAAAACTGTATACTTACATAGAATTATTATAAAATTGAAGTTTGACGTAGTGTTGAAATTATTACGACCATTTTTCTTAAATTATGTACATCCCATTTTATTTTAATGTTAAAAATTGAATATTAATGAGGGTAACTTGATGACAAATTCAACATATTAAAACAAAAGACGAAACTGCACCCCTGAAGGGGTGAATACTGTGTAAGTAAATGAAATTTTGATAAAAGCATGCAAGGTTATTTCCTTAAATTGTTATACTGCGCAGTCGGTGTGAGAATAATAGCTTGCTATTAATTTACGCAGGGTTGTATTAAATTAAATTTTAAAAGTTGTAAATGACAAAAATACGAACAAATTTAAGGGTTGTTTACAAATGAAAAAATCTTCCGCATTCCATAATGCTCAAAGCGAGTGTTATGTTATATTTTAAATTGTCCAAACATAGTGATCACCCCTTCAGGGGTGCAGTTTCGTCTTTTGTTTTAATATGTTGAATTTCCCCTCAAGTTACCCTCATTAATATTAAATTTTTAAAATTACAATAAAATGGAATGTGCATAATTTAAGAAAAATGGTCGTAATAATTTCAACACTACGTCAATCTTCAATTTTATAATAATTCTATGTAAGTATACAGTTTTTTTTTAAATGAATGTATTCGCTAATCTGTGTTTTTTATTCCCTTTCAGGCCAAACTCATACACCTACTACAAGAAGCTGCACTACAATCCACTCCACCTCAACATCCACAAGAATACGTCAATAATCTTCCGTTAGAAATTAAACAACTTTTAAAAGAAAAAAGGAAAGCTAGAGCAATTTGGCACCGTACGCGAAACCCTTCTGACAAAACCAAATTCAACCATCTAACAAACAAACTGAAAACTAAACTCAAGCAAATGAGAGAAGAATCTTTTAAAGAATACCTGAACAACCTAAACAGATATGATCAATCAATATGGAAACCTATTAAAAATGCAAGAAAACCCAAAGCATCCATACCACCTATTAGACAAACAATTCCACACTTAGGACCATGGGCAAAAAGTGATGCAGAAAAATCCGAATTATTTGCACAACATTTTTCTAAAATCTTTACTCCGCACATCGATGACGTAGACCACGAAATGGAGCAAAACCTCGCACGAATTATAGAAACACGGCAACAAATAACACTCACTACTCCAGGAGAAATACAAAAAGTGATCAAACTTCTGGGACTTAAAAAAGCTCCTGGAATAGACAAAATCACACCAAAAATGTTAAAAGAACTTCCTAAAAAAGCACTAGTGCTATTAACTTACATATTCAACGGAAGCATAAGAATACAATATTGGCCAAAACACTTGAAATTGTCAGAAATAATAACTATAGTCAAACCAGGAAAAGAACCTTCAGATGCTAATTCCTACCGTCCAATAAGTCTTCTCCCAGTGATTTCTAAAGTATTCGAAAAGCTTCTATTACACAGAATAAAAATCGACTTGCCAGCAGACTTGATACCACACCACCAATTTGGATTTCGGTCAGGACATTCAACAATGCAACAGATACACCGATTAACTGACCTCATTCAAAAAGCCTTTGAGGACAAATGCTACTGTTCAGCGGTATTCCTCGACGTATCCCAGGCTTTTGACAGAGTTTGGCATACTGGTCTCCTCTCTAAAAGTCAAGCAAATTCTTCCTTCTTACTTTACCCTTCTCCAATCCTATCTCAGCCACCGACAGTTTCAAGTCAAAGTAGGGAATGAAAGATCAAAATTGCATCCAATCAAAGCAGGGGTACCACAGGGCAGTGTCCTGGGTCCAGTGCTCTATGTTCTCTTCACATCAGACATACCAACCTCCAGAAACACAACAATTGGCACATTCGCCGATGATACCGCCATACTATCAGTAAATCCTGACCCTCAACAAGCAGTACTGAACCTACAAGACCACCTCAACATACTACAAAACTGGGTCGAAAAATGGAGAATAAAAATAAACGAAAGCAAATCGAGTCATATCACGTTCACTCTTCGAAAAACACCAACCCCTGAAGTATATCTTAACAACATTCCAATACCCAAACAAGTTGAAGTAAAATACTTGGGAATGACCATGGACGCCAAACTAACTTGGAAACCCCATTTACTAAAGAAACGGAAGCAAATAGATCTAACCACCAAACAGCTAAACTGGTTACTAGGTAGAAATCGAAGCTAGCTGTAGAAAACAAAATCCTGATTTATAAAACCATAATCATACCTATTTGGACTTATGGTATAGAACTCTGGGGATGTACCAGCAACACCAACGTTTCCATAATCCAAAGATGCCAGTCCAAATTGTTGAGATCAATACTAGATGCCCCGTGGTTCGTTTCCAATAACACGATACACAATGACCTCAAAATCAAATTTGTGAATGAAGTCATCCCTCAGAAAAGCTCTATCCATCATGCTCGACTCGAATTCCACAACAATCCACTCATAGAACCCCTACTACTAAGAAAAGACAACAAACGACTCAAGAGAAAACAGCCAATCGACTTGCTGTAAGAATCTGAGGTGTCGCCGCTGGACGAAACCTCATCATGCCATCCCTCGCCATTCATAAGATTAGCTTATAGAATTTTTGTATTCTGATTGCTGATTAAATTACTAAATAAAAAAAAAAAAAAAAAAAAAAAATTCCCTTTCAGAAATGTAAACCAAATTTTAAATTTTTATTGACAATTGATGAAGCAATCATAAGTTGCGAAACGTCTTGTAAACTTTTTAAAATATTAAACATGTTACTACTTATTGATTTTTTATTATTCTAATAATTAAAATCATGCATTATTAATACAACATATATTTCCAAATTTTTGACATTATTTATCTCCATAAACTATAAAAAGACTAGGTATCGTTCTCATTATCTCGTAATATTCAAGGCGAGTTCCCATAGTTAATTTTTTTCCGTTTCTTCAGAAACATATCTGCTAATACTGATAATTATTAACAACTAATAGGTTTCCGAAGGATCCTATAAGGCGCCAGAAGTGGCTGACAGTGTGTAATCTGTCAGATTCAGACAATTTGACTTATATTTACGTCTGCTCTCAACATTTTCAACCGGGCGAAGTTGTTAGAGGGAATAGTACCGAACTGCGAGCAAGTTTGAAAAGGATCGCCGTACCATCGATAGATGTGGCAAATCCAATCAATAATGAGCGCATCAACGGACATAATATTGAAGACATAAAACGTCGTCGACTTTCATCGATAGATGAAGCACACACAGTAGATTTCGATGATGGCAACATTGAGACATTGGAGATACCACGAATACATTCTATTACTGTTGGAGAATCAGCAACTCCCGATCAATCGAACGAAGAGGAGAATGGTAAATATTGATGATATTCAATAAACTATTATTGATAAAACCAACTACGATTAATCTACCTAATGGTTCATTTTTACTAATATGAATTTTTTTTAATATTTGCCACAGGCTACGGTACTACACCAACAAAAAGTTATCGCTTTTTCGAGCCAAGATTCATCACAGAGATTCGAACGTTGGATTTACAATCGCCAAGAAGAGCAGGGAGATGTCTTCAATTAATGAGAGACACTGACAAGAAAAAATCGAAGCTGATTAAACGTTTGCGGAATCGAAACCGCAATCTAAAGAGGCGCATTTCTTCGCTGCAGCAGATCATTACACATCTAAAAAATAAAAATATGATGTCTTCTGAAGCCGGAGACACTTTGCTGGTACCATTGGCGTAATTTGTTTTTAAATTGGGGTGGCAAGAACTACAGAGGGGTCTAGGAAATTAAAAAAAAAATTAGGGTTAAAATGGTAGCTTTTAAAACCTTTTCGTTTTCAGAGCATTTTTCCACCACAAAATAATTGCTAACATTCTCTATTTATCCTAGAACATTCAATGATAATCACTTGAAATTATAACCAAACCACTTGTAAATATCATTCATACAGAACTAAAAAGTAGGCTTATCTCAAATACTCAAATTGATTGGCTGCTTAGCATGTTTTTTCCCTAAAAGTAAAAATCAAGCATTCTTACAGGATATGATGGTGAGAAAATTGAAGGACGTCACGTCAAGGAAAGTAAAAATCAACGGAGAATATACACCCGAGATTCGCAGTTTCGCCATGACTCTTCACTTCTATTCTACGAAGGCCTACAATTACGTAAGGAAACGATTTAACAATTCTTTACCAAATCCGTCGACTATTCGAGGCTGGTATCGCGTAGTTGATGGTTCCCCGGGATTCACCCTCGAAGCATTAAACGCGATCAAATTAAGAACTACAAACAATACCATCGTCGTGAATTTAGTTCTCGACGAAATGTCTATTCGCTAACAATTAGTATATAATGAAGGACAGTTTCATGGTTGTGTGGACTTTGGGAACAGCCATGATGACCAAAACGATAATCCAAAGTGTGCAACTAGTGCATTAGTTCTCATGGCTGTATCTCTTAATGAAAGCTGGAAAGTCCCCATCGGTTATTTTTTAATTCGTTCGTTAGACAGTCAGGAAAGAACTAACATCTTAAAATTAGCATTCAAAGAATTAAATGAGGTTAACTGCAAGGTATATTCAATAACCTTCGACGGAGCTACCTCCAACATAAGCATGTGTAAAAATTTAGGTGCCAATTTAAATTATGGTCCAGCTTTTAAACCCTTCTTTACAAACCCAATAACCGATTAAATATGTTATATATTCTATGATTTCTGCACATGATAAAATTAGTCCGTAATACGCTGGGGGATTTAAAAATATTAAAAACAAGTGAAGGGAAAGAAATTTCTTGGCATTACATAGAGAAATTACACGAAGTTCAGACAAGGGAAGGGTTGAAGAGCCGCTAACAAATTGACAAAAAAACATGTCAATTTTCAAAACTGTAAAATGAATGTCAAACTTGCAATGCAAACATTGAGCAACAGTGTGTACTGTTCGCTTATTTTTTTAAAAAAATTGTCTAATCAAAAGAAAGAAAAGAATACATTTGAAAACTGCGAAAGTACAGCCACTTTTTGTAAAAATTTTAATGATATGGGTGATATTTTGAACTGCAAAAATAGATTTTCAAAAGATAACTATAATGCCCCCCTTAACGATAAAACTATTACAAAACTTAGAAGTCATGCCGAAAATTTTGAAAATTATATAAGATCATTGTGCAATAGTGAAGGAAAAAAGATTTTACAAACAAATAGAAAAACTGGTTTTTTAGGAATGATTGTTTGTTTAAGGAACATATTTCCACTTTATGAGCAACTGAAACAGTTAGGATTACAGTACTTATTAACATACAAATTATCACAGGATTATCTCGAAACATTTTTTAGTGCCATTCGGAGTCGTGGAGGATTTAATAATAACCCAAATGCACTTCAATTTAAAAGTGCTTATAAAAGGCTACTGATTAGACATGAACTTAAAGAGTTCGAAAATGGAAATTGTCTATTCGATAGTATAGACATTCTCCATGTGTCATCAAAACACCAATCTATAAAGAATCCGATTGGTAATTATGAATTGCGCAATTTTAACTTTGAAGCGGACCACGATGACAATTATGGGTTTTGGCAATTATCACCATTTGTCGACAATATTGTCTGTTATATAGCAGGGTTTATCTCTTATAAACTAAAAAAAATAATTGTAAAATGTAAAACTTGCTTGGATCAATTAGAAGGTAATATAACGTCCGATACTATGCCGCTCCTATCGAGAATTAAAAACAGAGGGCCCTATATAATCCCATCTAGCGACGTTTTATCCATTTACAAGACAAGCGAACAAATTATTCGAAAATATAAAATGGAATTACTTCAACCCAATAAAAAAAAAATTCTTCTTAATAAAATTTTCAGCCACGTTGGAGGTAGCTTCGATAACGAAGCCATGAATAACCATATGTTCACTCAGGAGGTGTTGGATAATCATAGAACTCAACTTTGCAAAAATATTATCGAACTATATTTAAATACCCGCTTCCACTATGAGGCCAAAAAAATATCTGAAAAAGATAAAAATATAAGGCAAAAGTTTACCAAATTCATTTTATTTAAAAATCAATAATTCGTAAAAGGGCATTTTTAATGTGTTTTTTTTTTATTTAGTTTTATAGTGCCTCAACAACCAAGGTCTTTGCCACTAATTAAAGTTTACAGTCTATTTATTATGTTAGTTGATTTTAAGAACACGATCAGTTTTTTTATTTCATTATTGTCTATTCCCAATATTGATTTTAACTCTTCGCTAAGTTGTTCCATTTAAGTAGAAGATTTTAATGTTAAAAACTATTATATTATTGTATTTCGTTGAATTGTATTATCGTATGATTGTATTGTAATTATTACGTTATTGTTTATTTAACTTCAGATAACAAAATCCATGTTTTTGATCAATCAGTTTTGTGAATATATATACTATTGAATTGTTGCTATTTTTGTTATGTAGGAAAATAATTGTAGAAGCGGTAATGGGTACTACTACGTATGTATGTTAACGTTATAGAATTAAATCTAAGAACTAGCTAAATTAATTGTGTTAAATATTAATTAAAGTTGTCAAATTAAAGCACTCTATGTTGTATCTTAATTAGATATAAGAACTTCTTAAGACCTCAGTCTATGATTTATATAATAATAATGTTCAATATAGAAAAATACACTTATAATTCAGAATACTAATAATATGACTCCTTTTTTTCATGTTCTACACTTTATTATTTCATTATTCCTTTGAGATGAGAAAAAAAAGAAATGAAGGTAAGGCTTGAACATTAAAATGTGTGCAAGAATATCGAGAGACAGAATGTTTGTGGAATACCAGATCTAGCATTTATAAGCATAAACAAGCCCAAGACAAGCAATTCCTTCACACACGCTTTTTTACTTTCTTTTACAATAAATGAAGTACTGGATTCACCCCAAAAATTCGAAATTGAGTTTTCAACAGATCTTCACGTTTTAGAGTCCCCTGAACCCAAAAAAAATGTTTTGTTCATTGGTCTGTCTGTCTGTGTGTCTGTCTGTGAACAGAATATCTCAAAAACGAAAAGAGGTATGGCGTTGAAACTTGATATATTAGTTTTATGCACTAGGTAGATGCGACAGCAAGCTTTTGAAGAAAATCGCATAACCGGAAGTAGGTGTTTACTCTTGTGATTTTTCAATTTTTCGATTTTTTCAAAAACGGCTCTAACGATTTTATTTAAACTTTACATTTTTATTGCATTTTTAATGTGTATTGATGCGAAATAGGTGATTTTTTAGTTGAATACTTCTAAACTGCGTTTCTTTTGTTTTTTTTTTCTATTTTTTTTATTAACTTCTATTTTAAATAGAACACCCGGTATATTATTACATTTTTGAATTCAGATTAAAATTCTAGAGAAAATTTGTCTCTTCAACTAACGCTCTATTTTGTACCGTTTTTGTATAATTTGTAATTTTTGAAATTTTTTTGACAAACTCTTAAAAAATAAAAATTAAAAATAAAATTTTTGGCTAATTATAAGATCACTGTAAAAGGAAGTTGTGTGCGTGTATCACACCAGATTTTTTTATTATAGCTATACTTGCTATTGTATCCGTCAATTTACCACATAAGTGAAAAACACGTTTGTTTAATGACGAACGAATTGTTTCATGTTGTGCCATTTTAAAAATTCAACGTCAACTAAACAATTATGCTAAAACTAGTGAATCCCCCCAGCTTCGCTTCGGTTGGCTAATTTAAGAGAAATTCAATAATATAAATTTAAAAAAAAAGTCGCACCGAAGCGGAATCGAACACGGGCCGCCCGCGTGGAATGCAGACATCGTACCACTAGACCATTTAAAATTGCATTTAACTAGGAGCTACTATAATAATATATAGTGATACACCTGAGCTAACACGCCACGGCTTCACCGCTACTAAGGACTTAATTAAATTCAAACGTTTTCGTACTTTTTTTGAAAATAAAAATCGACCTACGATATAAGTCTGAAAATTAGTAAAATTTTAAGCCATCATACAACTTCATCGGTCCAGTATCTTAGGAGGAGATAGCGAACAAACATACAAAGAAAGAAAAAGACCACCGATTTTATGTTATAGGAGAATGTGTGTAAACGTGCTCGCTTAAGTAAACTGCTAAATTTTCGCTACTTCGTTTAGTAACTTGCTTCAGCTACTATACAAAAGTAAAGCCGCCTTTAGAAGCGAATTTTAAATTTGACCGTGAGGTGTGGTTTACTTCCCCACCGCGCGGACGACGCGCTTGCGCACAGCTCACCGTATACATTAAGGAGTTGTTGTGTGTCTCACTTCATCGGCCACTTTCCCACCCATAGCCGCTAGCAATATAGTTAGTATTAAATATATGATATGTACATTGATCAAGCTAGAATGAAATAGATTACCATTTATCAAAAAAGTATCAGATTAAGATCCATATTTAATTTTTTCAAGCATAAAAAGCCTGGGTCGACATTATCTGTTAGGCCCTGAACACACGAGATTCCGTTTCCCAGATTCGGTATGCGGGATACAGAATCTGAGTCTGTTCAGACACGGCGACTGAATCTCAGACGCGGGCTTTCAGTCACTTGCAGTGCCGTGCTGTTATGGACCAAGCATTGCTGTTCTTTGTTTCTGTCGAATTAGTCTAGAAGTGCTGTATTTAAAGTCAGGGATTGGGCTCTACAAAGCTAATAAACTTTTCATTATCAAATGATGTACGCTCTATGATCGTTGTATAGTAAGAAACGCCATGCTTATTCGATTTAAATAGAAGTTCCACAAAATCTGCTACGCCTATGATATGATATCATATGTTCTGGCTGGCAAAAGTAGGCGAGTCCAGGCCGTGGTACACGTGGACTCATATCCTCTATATGCTCCAATGGTAAATCGGTATTCGAGATACAGAATTTGTAGCCGGCGGCCGAAATGGAGAGATAAGGAAAATCGGCCGCCGGCGACACATTCTGTATCTCGGATACCGATTTACCATTGGAGCATATAGAGGATATGAGTCCACGTGTACCACGGCCTGGACTCGCCTACTTTTGCCAGCTAGAACATATGATATCAGGTCATAGACGTAGCAGATTTTCTTCAACTTCTATTTAAATCGAATAAGCAAGGCGTTCCTTACTATACAACGATCATAGAATGTACATTATTTGACAATGAAAAATTTATTAGCTTAGTAGAGCCCAATCCCTGATTTTAAATACAGCACTTCTAGACTAATTCGACAGAAACAAAGAACAGCAATGCTTGGTCCATAACAGCACGGCACAGCAAGTGACTGAAAGCCCGCGTCTGAGATTCAGTCGCCGTGTCTGAACAGACTCAGATTCTGTATCCCGCATACCGAATCTGGAAAACGGAATCCCGTGTGTTCAGGGCCTTAGAGTGGATAATTTTTTAGGCAAATGGTAG
>CALNHX010008401.1:0-29842 GCA_940337035.1 Agriotes lineatus | reverse complement strand
CAAGATGATTTTTGAGGCTTTCACGGTCATTGTCATTAAGTAACAAACGACTTCCGGGATTGGACCTTGTCATGATTGAGATCGAAGAACTCAACGTTTCGCCCACTTTCGTAAGGGGCTTTATCAGGAGGAAAAAAGCAAAAGAGCACGGTAACTCAACGTGTTAACCACGCCAGAGGCGAAACTCCTTGCAGGAAAGAGACAGAAGAGCACGGTAACTCAACGTGTGAACCACGTCAGAGGCGAAACTCGACAGTCGAGGACGTTACGAAGGCGAGCCATGTAAGCAAAGAGAAGAACAGTTCTCGGTGCTGCTTAAACCAGCTTCACAGGGTGCGCATTTTACGTGAACGAACGTTGCATGTTGCCGTAAAAGAAATTTTAAATAAAGGCAAATTAGTGCCTGATGCATATCGTTAGATTGGCAATTAAATTTGCTCTTTAATGGCAAGATGGCCCTTGGTAGGTGCCATTTAAAAAAGGTGCGTTTCCTTAAAAAACCTGTTTATAAAAGTTTGTTCTTTTATTATGGGTTTGTTATTGACTTTCTTGATAAAATAGGTATGACTATTAGTTGCTACCGTCAATTATAACATATTTTTTCAAGTCACAGCCTTCTATCGTAAAAAATAAAAGTTGAAAAAAATATTTATGTTTAAAAAAATAAAATTTTGAGAGAACAGTTTATGTAATTTGATTTGTAGATTCCGACAAACATAAAATATACAGGGTAAACCACTTAAAAATTAAAGTTGGTGTCATTTTCAGTGAAACCGGAAGACGGTCATTCTGATCATATCTATCGGTCAATCAAAAATTATCTCTAGTATCTTCATGTAAAATGGTTTTTCTTTTGGTACAACTTCTTTCCATGTTTCGTTATCGTCTCTCAGCTGCGGGTAGGTACATTTGATGTATTTATAGATTATATCATTCTCAATTCGCCACTGTGGAAATTGTAAAGGATTTCATATAATTTTTGTTTTCAGATTCCGATACCAATGATCTCGAATGGGTGCTGGTTCTTCTATAGTTAACACCACATAATCCGATCTGGAAACAGGCTTTGACGGCAAAAATTGCTTGAAATTATTGACCGGCTTCTTCTTTGTTTTAGAGCACCGGGTCCGGTCGCCTACCGTGCTCCTCGCTCGTTTCCCGAGCATCTCTTACAAGTGCGGCTGGTTACTCCTACTTGCCCGCATCCATAACAGTACATCCGTTTAGGAGCAGTACACTGCATGGCTCGATGTCCTGACTTGGAACAATTCCAACAAGTAAGTGATGCAATAGCAGTTGGGGCTTCTGTAATTTTATTACTAGTCTTCTCTCTGGCTAGGTGGTTCTGGGAAGTGTTGGTTGGAAGCTCCATTTCGCTGAAATCAATTAGAGGCTTTTCTTCGACTGCACAAATCGGTGGCTTTCCAGCACGCTTGCAGTAAGCTAACTCTGGTTCAAGTAAGTATGAGTTAGGCGTAGGAGGTGCTTTAAAATTAGTCGAAGCTATTTTGGCATCTTCTAGATCCATACAAGTTTGAGTAAGACCAGCAATAGTGTAGATTGGGTGTAATGCTTATTGCATAGTATAATATGGTTGTAAGTTCTTCCTAATTATTACTAATCTTGTAATTTCAGATGGAAGTCGATGCAGCCTGCTGAATAAATTCTCCATAGTTGCTATGTAAACAACCACTTTTTCTGATGGGTGTTGTGTGCGGCTTCGAATTTCGTCCCAAAGGCGCATTTCGTAGTCGTGAGGTAGAAAGTTAGCTTTCAACTTGCTGATCAAGTCGTCCCAATCGATGATAGTACGCTTCACTGCTCGGTACCATATTAGTGCGTCTCCAGTGAAAATTTCTACTGCTGACTGAAGCAATTGAGCTTTTGAAATTCCCCGTGTTTCTCTTAGCTCTTCTACACGCACTAAGAAGCTTGTTCAACTGGACGATTCACCATCATAATGAATGTTCCACTTGCTGATGGGAATAAAGTTGCTGTACACAGGTCGAGAACACTCTGAATGTCTCCGACTTTCAGTAGTAGGTATGTGTAAATTTCCAACTTGTCTATCTAAGCTTGTTGTAGGTCTTACAATCTCGCTCAGTTCCATGGACTTCAGTTTTTGCTGTAAGTTGCTGTCGTGATGGGAAACTTCAGCATTACGCTCTGGCGTTGACTCATGGAAGTTCACTCGACGTTTCGATGGTTCAAATTGTGTTGGGAATATTGACATCTCATGATCAATGAGTTTCCCGATGGCAGTTGCATTTCCTTCTGCACCTGTAATCGCCCAGGATGTGGTAACTGGAAGTAGTAAATTAGGTTCATCTAGAATAGATTGTTGTTGAGACTGAACTGTTGCTTGCTCATGTATAGTTTGTTCGTGGTAACCTAAATAAGCTTGATCGATAGCTATAGATAACTGACCTAATTGGGTAGACAGTGTTTGCTGATGCTGTTGTTGCATGTTGTTTTCGGCATTAAGTCGACGTAAGCGACCTAAAACATGATACATTCTTGCCCTAATGCGTTGTACTTCATTATCTTTGTTATTGACATCAAAATGTTCTAATACCTCTTGCAGTTCGTGAAGTTTTGTAGCACAAATCTTCAGTTCTTCATCAGGCTCGAAATAAATTCCTGTTGTCATGTCTAGCGTTCCTAACTGCTGTCTATGCATAGCGTCTCGCAAAATTGATCTCTTCTCGGTTACGTTCGAACCCACTGGACATCTACGAATTAGCAATTCATACGTTAGCTCGGCAGCCAATAATCTTCCAATATCCATTGTAATTGTCGTAACTAAACAGTCCTATACCTATATTAAAAATACTAAACCTTACTAATAAAAGCACAAAAGAAAAACAAAAATAGCCCTTCAGTACTAATAATACTAATACCTACTAATATGTCCAAAAATGTACCTAATCTAAACACACATTCCTAAATTCTAAAAAAATTCTTCAAGATATGCAACAAAATGGCTATAATCCGATAATTACCGATACGACAAGGAACCAATCGACACTAATCAAATACTCTATACTGCACTAAATGCCAAACTACTTAACCAAAGGCTCCATGTTAGGGGCGCCAAATTTATTACATTTGCTACACAAGGGAATTTATTCGTACGTAAAAGAAAAAGAAAATCATATATACTTCACAGCAGGGTGGTCCAGGAACTGTCTAGTCGTGTATGAAACGTTTGCCAAGCTAGTTCCTGAGCAGGAATGGGGGGGGTTGTCCGGAAGCGCCACTGGTTCGAGACGATCCAAACCAGAAAACCTACAGGTGGCCGTGTAAGTTTCTAAACCCACTCAGCTGTTACATAAAAATAATAAAGGACAGAAAACAACATAACTTGAAATTACCCAATTGTTTATTTGCACATACAAATCGGCACCATGCTTAAACAAAAAAAGAAGACGACATAAATCTGCAATAAATAGTTGGTTCGTAAATGGAATAGATGTAATCTTAGTTTATGTAAAAAAAATTTACAAGACTTTAAGTTAATAAAATTTGAAATCCAAAATAAACTCTTAAGATCTTAGCTTGCAATTCTGTTCAAGTGCCTGTAGCTCAACTGTAGTGACGTTAGTAACTAAACATTTACAGCGATAGCGGAATACGGGAGATCTTAATAAATCGTTTCAAAGCTCGAATTCTCTACCTACTCGCGATTCATCCGAAGTGGTACCATTTCGTGGTGTTATTACACTAAAAGTTGTGTATATTTCAGCGCAGTGTGTTAATTAGCAAAAGATTCAAACTCCCGGAAACCCTCGCGGAAGGGATCTGTTAAATTTCAGAACGTTGAGTTACCTACTTGAACGCAACTAAACTGCAAAGGCACTATTGCGTGGGGTTACATTATCTATGCACTATTGCCAATTATTAAATGTACAAAATCAAATTAACCTATCCCGCATACACATTTGCACGAGGTGAACGTCGCCGATAGCTACACAGAATTTTCTGAATGTTATGGAGATCACCATCAAACAAGGTAAGCGCAGTGCACAAGCTATCACAAAACTAGTCCGAACGATATTTCTAGTTTAAGCGATGGGGTGAATAAACGCTAGGAGGTACATACCTGGGGTTGTTCAGTGGCGCAGCGGCGTCGACAGAACAGCCATGCAGGGGTTTGCTCCACGGAGATGTCCTCTAGTTGCAAATAACCCCAAGAGCAACAGGTTCTTGCACCGGGGGAAAAACCTCGTAGTTGTCACACTGGGGAGAAGCCTTGCGTTCAAAGGCTACCACTTGGATTAAGGGTGCCCAGACCGCGTGGGGGTCCTTCAGGTGCGTGACAAGCACCAATTGAGCTCCGGAAGGTCGTAGACGAAACAGGAGACTAACGTATCAATTGGGAGGCTACGACAGAAGCCAGAGCTTAGGGGCACGAAAGGAAAACCTGAAAATTACCCGATATCTGAGTTCGACGTCCAACGGAAGCACAAAATAACATACCAGAGCTGTTGGATGGCCTGTAAATGGATTGCAGAAATACCTAATCATCCCAATAAAACTGGCTTTATTTCAGCAATATAGCACCATAATTCCTAGGGCTGACCACAAATTCTACCGATAATTTTTGGAAATTACTTGATCCACTTAAGTGAAGTATCCCAAAATCACATGCAGCCCCAAAAGAAAATATTCTCACGAAATCAGTCTCATGAAAATGGCCACCGGAAATCGTACTAACAATGTATTTTAGCAATTGTATTATAATCCCCTAGAATTTTCAAGGTTTTCCAATATCATCCAAACATGCAAAAGTGAGTATGCAACCAAATCTACACCTAGGAACTACAGGTCAATCTAACTACATCTGGATGTATTTAAGCAAAAATCATACATAACAATTCTTGACTGCACCTAAATGTAAAATTACACGTAACAATATGATAGAAGCCAAATAAGTTTTTGGACAAGCACAAACTATTGACGTAAAAAGTTCTTTTGAAAAATCCAAAATTAAATTATTCCCATATTACACCGACTTTTTGGCGGACACTGTATATTCCATGAATTGTGGTCTTATTTGTTATTTTTATGCACTTATCTATCATATGGCTGCAAAGTGTTACTTATTTTGTCAAATTAAATCAATAAACCGTTAAGATGATGGACACTGTGATTTTTCAGTATTTATCCTTAACTTTTGAAAAAAAATTGTGCTTGGGAGCGCTGTATTTCGGTAACTATGCGGTTTAGAACAACATGTTATAGGAGTAAATTGTAATAAATTTTGTGCTCTACAAAAATTAATGCAACATTTTTTTTTGTATGATGCACTAGTAAAGAGTTGTCGAGCAAACTCCGAAAAAAGTGACAAAAAGTGGTGGTACTGAAGGGCGCACAAGCCCGCCAAATTAGAAAACTTGAATTTTTAATTAGGGCCTAGGTACATACAACATATTCATAATCCAAAACTACGTGACCTTTGTCAGGTAAAATGTACTTGGCCATTAGGCTATTGAGCAATTTTCAATAATGTGGAATTTTTATCCAAATCAACGTCTCCCTTTACAAGTTTTTTGTTGTGAATATTAATCTTCTGTTGAAATTTATGATAATTTATTTCGAATACATGTCTTTGAATATTGTTTCATTCTTGAAATTGGTATTCAGATAAATTGCATGTGAAGGCCAAATGCAGTTCATACATCTCCAATTCAGGTCTGCTTCTTTTGCTATACATATATTTAATTTTCATATCCAACCATTTTCTTTTTGGCTGCTCTAAATTTCTTAGTGCATAGACTGTTAACCTTTCTTTTAAACAAAGATCGATATACCACTGAACTTCAGACCATAAAAAGCATCGCTGTGTACAATGGTTTCCCTTCTAAAATTATAGACAATTTGATTAGGAAACAAAAAACAAAACTGCACCTCCGAAATTCCACAACTCTCGTCAGTCTTAGACGTGAAGGACTCAAGTACATTAAAATTCGGTTTTACCCGGCTACCAAGGGCCTAGCAAACATTTTTTAAAAATCTGGCGATAAAGTTGTGTATGGTTCAAACAAGAATATTAGAAATTTGTTGGGAAATTCAAAAGACAAATTGAGGACTTTAAAGAGATTTCGAATTTAGAAAATTAAATGTTCCCATTGTGATTCTAAATATATTGAACAAACACGTCGTAATTTTGGTACTAGGTATTGGGTACTAGCATTTAGCTCATTTTAGAGTCAACAGTTTCGAAAAATCGAGTATTGCCCAACATATTTATGAAACGAGAAGTTAAATTGACCGTCGGCCACGTTAATTGGCCCTCGGCCACGCCCTCCGCTTCAGACAGTATAAATAGCTCTAAAATGCGCGAGAATCGCCCACTTCCATTTGTGATTTGGTCACGAGTATATCGTTATCATTTTGCTGTGTAAGTTTTTTCGTAGCTACTGATGATGACAGCTTGGCTGTCGAAATTCGTATTTAGCAGTTGTTAAATATTTGTGTGGAGATGGGTTTTAACGAATTGTGATGGCGAAAATGTTTTCAAAATTTAAGGGTGTTCCCCACAATAGATCTTTTAAAGCTTTCTTGGGGTGACTCTAAGAGACATTGAGATAATATTACAAGAATTAGTTATCTAACAATTAGTTTCATCTCTAGCACTGTTCTGACTCTAGCTTCTTCCTGGAAAGCATAAGTGCTTGGAACCTTACCTGACCTAAGCTGAACTTTCCTTATTTATTTACCCCTGTCATCTAAGAGTCAGGCTTGTGGCGAGTCTAAACATTTTTCTAAAGTCTAGATTACTAAAACTCCCTATCGCAAATATCGCAGTACCAAGATCCTTCCTGATAACTGGAGCATCTGTATTGAGAGCGCCGAAGTCGATCCTGTGGCGGTTACAGAAGCTTTTCCCGACCGATTCTCCAAACGATGCTCGTCCATCGAGTCTGCTTTTTAACTTCCTGTCGATTCAGGTTGATAACAGCGTCAAGCTAACAATCTGAACAAAACTTAAGGTGGCTCGCCACTAAAAATATCTCAAAACAAAAACAAGTCAACCAGGTATTAGCACGATACCCACCGCTGACGTCTTTGGGGAAAATATGTGCAACGCACTCCAAGCGTTAACACAACTAAAGGGGGACTAGACACAACGCCCACTAGCTACAAAACTCCAACTCATAGGTTGATCATAACGCCCAATTACAGTTTTGGTCACAACACCCAACTTGGTCACAATGCCCAATTTCGATTCTGATCACAAGTCCCAACTTGGTCATAACGCCCAACTTTGATTTTGGTTACAACGCCAAACTTGGTCTTAACGCCCAACTTGGAACTTCAAATGAATAATATTAAATTACACTTTGAAGGCGAGACAATAGGTAGCAAATTTTTTAGTTCTCTTAATAATATTATTTATCCGCCAACGTCACAAAAGTGACAACTTATGTGTCTTTACTGACAAGGTAAAAGTGTCACTTTATCTGATTAAGCAGATAAAATAGCAACTTTTGTATTCTGTATGTGCCTAATCACATAAAATCGCTGCTGTCTTTCTTTCTCTATGTTTTGTCGCTCTCCTCCGAAGATACTGGACCGATGAAATTGTATTATGGCTTAAAATATTTAAAATTTTTAGACTTAGATTGTACGCCGGTTTTTATTTAAGAGTACGAAAAAGTTTTAATTTAATTAAATCTTTTAAGCAGCGGAGGGGAGCATCTGTCGCCGCGGATTATGGTGTGACAGCTGCCGTGGCCGTGTGCTATTAGCTCAGGTGATTCAGTATGTTCATATATTATTATAGTAGCGCGTTATTTAAACAACCGGGGTTCGCGCAGGGGTAGAGTACTCGCCTATCACGCGGGTAGCTCGGGTTCGATTCTCGGCCGATGCATCCTTTTTTTTAATTTATATTAATGAAATTTATCTGAATACATTTGCGGATAAAATAGTATATGTTATTCGGAGTAAAATTTACTTTATGTGGCTTAGCTGAATTAATTGCCTCACTAACGTTCAGCTAAATAAACTTTAGCTTCGCCCCATAAAGTATCACTTTTACTCCTAATAACATAATCTACCATTATTACTCATAATAATGTTTTTATTTGTTAGAATTGCATTTTATTTTTTAAGCAGTTTTCTATTATTTTATTTGTGTTCTTATTTTGATATCTTAACCTATTTATAATATATTCTGCTGGTTACATAGTAATATGTACGTTTTACTTTCCTCGCCTTGAAACAATAAAGAAGCCAACCTGCGATCGATCACTAATAATAATCAATGGTAGTATAATCGCAGATCAACCCCCTTATCATTTATACACCACGGTAGCTCTGAAATGTTCTTACTCACCGCAATGACCTAACTAGCTTCAAATTCGGTAAGCTTGGGTCGCAGATTTCTATCATCAGCTGAACTGCTGCAAGCTCTTTTAATAATAAGAAAAACACAGGGCGCCAGAAATCACAGATTTCGAGAAATAAATAAAATTACAGCAACAATTAGGTTTATTTAATTAATAATTCATAGCTGCTCGCAACATCGTAATTAGGTCTGTAAATTGTTTATCACAAAGTTTAAATACAGTATATAACTAATGCTGAAAATGCAGCAAGCACAAAAAATATGTGAACCTCTTTTGGGCTCTTGGGTTGAATATGATTGCAATTCATGAAGGAGTAAGCTTACCACTGTCATATGTTTTAACCGTTATCTCGGTAATGATAGTAAAACGGCGTGAGGACACTTAAATTTGTAAAATATCGATTTATGAATAATTAATACATTACGTTTTAAATTTGTAAAGCGTAGTTTAAATTTGTAAATTGTAAATCGGAAGCGTCGGTACAATCGATTCAGCCAACAATTCATAGGCGGACGTGGTTATCAACAAAAGTTGAAACAAGACTAACCTGGGTGGTGGAAAAAACGTTGCCGGGAGGCACTGAATTGTCCAGGATTAGCTTAACGTAAGCCGACAGCAATCTCGAACTCGGAGTTGCGGGTCCAAGTTATTGATTAGGGTGAGAATTAGGAAACCCAAATAAAGAGTCGTCTAAAAACGGCATGAAGGAATGGCGTTTAAAAGTGACGTTGAAAAATGACGTCAAAGAGCTAATTTCAGTCATCAGCTTACAAACAAAATTAATTATCGAGGTGCAATATAGCACACGAGATGCTTTCTTGGAACGGGTTGCTCCAACCAAAAGCGAAAGGTAAAATGAGGTCGCGGACGGAAAAAAGACCGCTGCGGCTGGCGCATACTGATAACGAATTATTTTGGGAAAACCGAAATCAGAGAGCTCGCGCGAAGCAAGTTTGGTATCATTAAAATACAGCAAATTATAACTCATGTGAAAATATACAGGCTGGCCCGGAAGTGATTAAATGGCGAAACAAATAGGAGGAGCTAAAGATTTGTTTCAGCCTCAGGCGAAAAATAGTAATCGTGAAAAAACACCTTTCAAGATCTCGTCAAATCTCCAGATCTGCACATAGCTCAAGTTCTTACCCTTAATGAAAATAAGAATATTTTAGACCAAGCATTTACAGGGTAAATAAACATGTTTGAAAATTAAGTTCTGTCTGGTTCTGCTTTAATTCCAGAACTATTGGTTAGAGAAAAATAACAGTTTTCTATAGAGTTACCAACAAGTCTCTCTTAAAAGGAACATGTTTCTTTTAACACATTTATTTTGTTCTCCATATTTTTTAAATATAGCCAAGTGGTTTTCTCCTTTCAATTGCGCCAACTTTAACTATATGAAGTTTCAGTTGTAACTTGGTGAACATATAAAATCTTGTAAATATAATTTAAAGGCATTTGTAGAAACAACCTCTAGAGAAAAATTTGAAAAATGTAATTTCCTGTCTCAAATGGATAACTTCCACTTTCGAGGGAAGTTCCATGTAAAACATTTTACCATTTTTTTTCTGTTAGAATTCTGTATTTTTTTCTTATTCTATTCGTGTTTTATTTTGCTTTTTTAACATTTAGTTCTTTATTTTTAAAACTTTAAATTCAAAATGATGGATTTATTTTTAAATACCTACCTCTTTCTTTTGAATACGCTACACCATATATACGGAAATAAATGCAGAATTCATACAGTAAAATTAGTAAAATATTCGATACATTTGTGAGTGATCTAACATGCAACTATAGATTGCACCATACTTACAGTGCAGCATTGGTTTTATGGAGATCGTTGTTACCAGATATAGTCTAAAAATTGTTTGATCTGACAAGAGAAACTCCTATCTGTTAATCCTTTAATCGCTCACCGTACCCTCGTTATGCCATTGTATATGTATAGGGCTCAGGCAAAGTAGGTATTGATATTTTTAACAAAATTTCTAGTGCAAGTTTAATATCAATGCACAGAGTGTCATTCCATTAATTAATTTCAAATAAATGATAAAAAACCGAGTTACAAATAATAATGCACACAAAAATAAGTCGAATTAATCACATTATATTTTAATAATAATTATTTTAAAATAATATAATACAAAAAAAATCAGCTGAATATTAGCAATTTAATTCCAAAGTAAAAACATCACTTTGAAATATTTAAAATTTTTCTTTAAATGTTATTAAATGAAAATTTTAAGTAATGGGACATCATAGAATCTTGAGTACTTATGCACAAAGCTGTAATTAAATGTATGCCATCAAATTATTATAACGTGTTAAAATATGTACGCCAATTCCACCACATGTAACAAATAAAAGGGGAAAGACCATTTCGTTTTGGTTGTATACAATTTTTTGCTTTCAATATAATAGTGTTCTGGAATAAACTTCTGGAATTCTCCAGCTTGACCTTTCTCCAGGAAGTTATAAATAAAAGTGTAGCGGCAAAGCTATGTCACTTTTCTTCATTGAAAATGCATTGGCCCATGCTCGCTATGCTGCTCATTCTATAGTGCTGCATTCAGATTGTTGATTTGACAGAATCAACCAGTTAACACGATGAACAGGAATTTAGCAGCAAACGTAATTGAAAAATGCGTACCTATCCTCAATACATATGAAGGGAAAAACTTATATAAATAAATTTTCACCTTCACGCTTTTGGGAGTTTTTTAATATCTCCCCACAGCAGTGAACAGCTGGTTTGCATCAATTTTCAAATTCGAATTGTTTATTTTGAAAATAACGTATTGAAAATCGGAATAATGAAAAATTGGATTGTAATTTAATCTTTCAACAATACTATGCCTACTACCTTTCCCATAGGTCGCACCACGTTTCTCTATAGTGTACGGATCTTTGATAAAGTTAATTAAACTTGATATCTGTCCCATTTATTCTTCCTCCATCAAAGTGGTATCTAAATTTTACTTTGGTTTTAAAAGCATAAGAAATTCTCTCTAAACTCGGTCGTAATATTGTATAACTAAAGTGTAGTTGTTTCACTGAATCCTATTCTTTTAATAAAGGTTTTAGAAACACCAAAAATATTATTACGAAACAGTATATGTGTCTCAGTTTCAGGTGTTTAATCTAATTTGAACATTTGGCTATACCTACTATTAAAGTAACTACATACATCCGTATAATTGGTCGATATTCGTTCCATATAACCATTTAAAAATACATAAGTTTTACCTTTGTGCCTTATCACCTATGGTAAGTATTTATTTCTTTCTTGCATTTAGCAGACAGAAAAATTAAAGTATATAATAAGAAATAAATATGAGTTTGAAGTCGGAATGAGACTGGGCACCAATAATTTGGGTTTTGGGGTATAAAAGACAATTTAGATTTAAAAAAACACACAAGCTGTCCTTGGCAAACAAAGGACATATGGTATCCCTTGTTTAATTTTATCATGTGTCTTTCTTCTTGCCTTTCTGCTTCATCCTTCTTTCTATCATCTTGCGCTTATTTCAGACTTTCTTGCATTGGGCTCAATTTCTCTTCTAACTGTTTTACTTCTTCCCGCCCTTGTTTCATTTCTTGCTTTAATTGCTTCATAAATTCTGCTATCACTAACATCTGTTAATTTAGTTTCCCCGTTGAAACTTTACTGGTTCTTGTTACATCACATTCCATTCTGCTTACTTCTTCGGAACTTATATCTTTTGTGGCGGTCTCCATTTTTGTTCTTTTTGCTTCTACTCCTTCTCCTGTTTGGTTGCTTTTTGTAACCCTTTTCTCTGACATTTTAAATAAATACAAACCTATCTAAATTACTTTGCCGAAACTTACATGCCCCACTATCCTGAAAAATTCGTCTAATCTGACAATAAGCCCTAATATCTATTCTAACAGTAGGATTCCTGTTTTAATAACCACTTTTAACCCTCCACGTTTAGGGTGACATTTATTGCTGTAGTCTTCAACCTTTTATTTTATTTTATTTTATTTTACTATTTTTCAGTTTTATCAAAGTTGGACTCTAAATCTTATCTTTCTATCTACAGCTTGGGCAGGCACTTGTAATTACTTTAATTACTAGACTTTTTATCTCCGGGTTACTGTCAAATATAATTAGGACATCCACAATGAAATTTATAATGCTTTAATATGAGACAATTGTATTTATTAAAAATATATCTGCATTTATCATTTTTATAACCTTTGTTTAAATACTTGTAAACTAATTTTGTAAATTCAATTAAAATTTTATATTAATAGCACCATATGTATACAATAGTTAATTAGTTAAGTTATTAGACATTAATGTTTCTGTTGTTAAACGTAATTCAATTTTATATTGGTAAGTAGCAAATAAATACTTGTGAATACTGCTTTCCTTTTTACATCAGTTTTATTTCTAAGTGAAGTTTTATACACTTACTTGGTAATCTTCTTTCTTCAAGATCTCTTAATCTTCTGTGTATTCCAATTCACTTGATAACTGAATCAGCTATTATTCTCGTCCTAGTCAGCAATCCCTTCTGACCATAAGTTATATGCACTAACTTAATCTTTTTAGATTTCACATTTCATTCTTCGCTATATCACTACTTATAAGTAGGATATTCTATAACTGTACATTCCAGTATTTTAATATGTAAATGTGAATATTTAATTCCGTTTTAAATTGAACTTGTGACATTTAAATTAATAAATTTTACACAGCATTTGTTCTGTTATCTTTAAAATACCCACCAAAACCACTGGTTATCCTCAATCGATAATAGAGATTTCTATTCTTAACCTTTATGCCTTTTCTATTTGTCATTAATCACACTTCTTGGGTTAACAATAAATTCTCAATTGTATCTGTCTCCACTTATATGATGATATTAACTCCCTTATACACCAAATATGTAAGAATGAAACTTATGTATTATATTTTATGCTAATATTTACTTCTTTCAGATAAATTTTAACTAACAAAGTAATCTTCAATTAGTTTGAATTACAATTGCAACCACAAATGGACCACTTGCAAATGAAATGCTAATGCCATTGCAGGAAATAGTAACTCCAATGATAAAACGGAATTATTCCAACAAATATCCTTTTACGAACATTATCCTTAAGCTGCTTTGTTATTATTTCATTTTAAAATACTCTGTCATTTTAAGACCATATTAATATTAATAAATATTCTAAAACGATAGATATATCAATGACTATTCAATTCAACTGTCATCTGTCAAATAATGTGCAATAAAAATCCAGAATTTGCAGTTTCTTGACCAATCACAAAAATATCAGCGGATATATATTCCTAGAAAGTGTTCAAGTGACTATTTTAAAAAAATGTAGTTTTTATTCGAAAAAATCAATTTTAGATTTATGTTACTATAGAAACTACGTAGTAGTACGCTAGATTTACTGAAAACTAATTTGAAAAAACAATTTGGTTCATTGAATAGTCCCTCGAATACCATTTTTAGTCAAAGCTAAGTAGACTATTGTTCCGGTGGTACCAGTACCAGTACTCATGTACTCGGGCTAGCGCACTCGAAGCGCAATGGACATTCGTGATACCACAGCAAAAATATTCGACATAACTTTGACTACTCATGGTATTATAAGTGAATATCCCTTTGTTAATATTTCCGAGAAAATCAATAGTACTTTTTTTCAACACCTATCTATAAAATTGTACTTCAAATACAAAAATCTCCTTGTTAAATAATAGTTTATTGACAAGGGTAGATAAGTAACGAAGTAAGGCAATTAAATTAAATGTCAGTATCAATATTTTTCTAAATGTGTAAAGTGAAACTATAATTAAGAGTTTTTGTTGGTGTTGGGAATAATTTTGTATGTCACACGAGAATAACGACGAAAATAGTTCTTTTCCAACACCTACAATTATTAAGATTTCTCCTAATTAAGATTGGAACTTACATATACACATATAAACGACTTGCCACTTGACAATTTAATACAGTGATATCGTTAGTTACCAAAGTACATTGTGTTATTTCTTTTAGTTTTTTATTTACAAACACCACAATTTATTCGCTAGCGATTAATAGTACTATACACCAAGGCTGACAAGTGAACTATTATATACCGAGCTTTTTAGATCCTGAGACGCATAGCGCCAAAGGATATAACGTGCGAAGTGACAATGAGACCAGGGCCATACTTATATCTTCTTTATGTATGAATCGATTTAGATACAATTTTAGATAGCTACTAGAGATAATTTATGATTGACCGATAGATATAGTCAAAATGGCTGACTTCCGGTTTTACCGGAAATTATACCAACTATGATTTTTTAAATGGATTGTAACGTTTCGCCCAGCGCGAACGCGTTTTTTTTTTATTACAAATTAATTCGCGCGTTCTCCCATAGCTTATTCAACGTTAGGTATCGGAGTTTGAATGTTAGAAATACGTCATCGAGGAGGCGTAGGTCCCCGTTTGCGCCGTTCTCCTACTCAGAATGTCCGAAGTTGTTGCTAGATTCACGAAGCACGAAGAGCGGACATAAAAGCTGCTTCACGACCGTTCCACGGGAGATTCCCTCCGGCATTTGCCTCCAGCATTCCGTCCTGCATTCAAACTCAGCCTTCACTCCAGTGTCCACCCAGTCTCAGATCATCCCCAATCCTGTCCGTCCCGTTCGATTAATAGAGAATTCTTCCCTCACACTTTGAAATCTTGCATCCTGAATTTACCTGTAGCTAAGTCGAACCAAAGACTCCAATCTAGGAGGCCGGGTTTTTAGTTAAAACCCAAACGAATCCCCGTCCTGAAAGCCAGTTCCTGGAAGCGACGACCTCGCCGAGGACGGCTTTACTGGTTTGCCCTGTCAATATTATAACCTGAATTCAGCCTAAATTTTAGCCCAAGCTCGGTCAACAATTATTTTGTAACAATTTCCTGGAAGACATGTTGGAGACGAAGACTCGTTCACGAGGCCGTTTCGCATGCTTCTCGTAATAATTAAGCCAGCTACACAGCATAATCATACCCGCCCTGGCCGTGTCAGATTACATATTATTAAGGCCCGGCACATCGCTAACCTTAGAGGCCGTTTTAATTTGTTCTAAATATTTGTTGACTACAGAGGTTTACTCACTAATCAACCAAGTTCCTACAGCATCTCCGGAGGGCAAGCGCCGTGGGGACGTTTTCCCGACGTCCGATCCAGACTCGAAGCCGAGCCCCAGGTGGAATCTACCGTCAACTTCCCATTCTATGGCATCCAGCACAAACGCAACACGCACTTCATAGGGGGCTTGCCGAATCTGCCGCACGACCCGGTGTTGTAAGTAAATAACCCTGACATAGCCGAATTAACCTATATTTGCAGTTACACGTGCCTTTTCCATTGTGACCGAGATTCAAGTTTAACTGTTGGTATTCCTAGAACTAATTTCGACGGCTCAACAACGCGGCCAGTGGCGTCCCGTCGATCTACCAGGGCTCAAACTGTGGGGCCTCCAAACGCACGGATGTATGACGGGTTGCAGTGACGCTAGGTTTTTGCAACAGGACGTCTCGTATAATTACCAAGTTTATTGTGAAATACATTTTATTTTGTTCTATTGGATAATGCCTGTTTGTAAATAGATTTTGAACTATAATTAAGCTGTCTAAAATTATCCTGGTGTTTGTTTGCTGGTCTCATAGTGAAAATCTGACTGAACCAAATTAACTCCGACTGAAAGAGTTACCCGATGGTGATTAACGAATTCATTAACCATTATTAGCAGAAGGGCGGAATGTTACAGAATTACCCAGTATATTTTATATTTTTTGACATCTAAATTTCAAATTACTTAAACCAGTCTTTTCATTTTTTTAAACATAAAAATATTTTTTTAACTTTTATTTTTTACGATAGAAGGCTGAGACTTGGAAAAATATGTTCTAATTGACTCTAGCAATTAATAATAATAGTTATTTTATTAATAAAATCAATAACAAATTCTTAATAAAAGAATAACATTTGCGAAACACGTTTTTTAAGAAAGCGGCAATTTTTAAATGACACCTACCAAGGGTAGCCTTGCCATTAAACAGCAAATTTAATTACCAATCTAACGATATCCAACATGCACTACCTTATCTGTATCTAAAATTTAAGGATAATTAATTAATTTGTATTTTAATATTTCTTTGTAATACCAAATAGCACTGATTTATATGTAACTGGAGTCGCAAATTGCAAAAAACATAAAATATATAAGGTCATCCATTTAAAAAATTAAAGTTATCGGTTTTTTCCATTGAAACCGAAAGTCGGCCATTTTTATTATACTTGTATGTTAATCCGAAATTATATCTAGTATCGTATCAAATTTTATCCAAATTTATTCATAAGTAACGCAAATAGAGGCATAGCCCTGGTCTCATTGTCACCCGGTATATAATATTATTTTCACTACTAACATTGAAAAATGGCATATTTGATTCACTTAGATCTTTATATTAGCAATAAACGGGGTTGTGCGCGCTATTCCGCGGGCTATCCTATTCAATTTACCACTTTTTTTAAGCCTATTACGTTGGGCCATTTCGTTCTGTTACACACCCCGCCACTGCCACCCCTGTTTTCCACCTGACCAAAGAAGGGGTCCCTCGGGGCTCTGCTCCGGTGGTGAAATCGAGGCGACGGCGAAATGTATGCAAACGCAAATGTCGCCGCTACCGTAACCTGCATTCACTGAATCAGGGACATCGCGTCTGCAATTGTGGTAACGGAGACACACGTCTGGATCGTTCTCCTTTATGATATAGAGGATTCTAAATTATTTCTTAATATTTTGAAATATTAAGTAGCCTAGGAGTCCAGTTGTCAAGCTAAAAAAGTAACATACGATTTTAAATGTCACTTCGCAGAACATAGACGCTGTTGTTACTGAAACGTGTAAAAAAATAAAGAATGGATGAAACTGATTCAAAGATGGAAGTTAGTATCCCTTGATGTTAGAAAGGCGGTAAATAGAGCAGTGGTGATTTGTTACCAGAGAAATGTAGAGACTGTATATGCATGCATACACTCAGATAAAAGAATGATGTGAAAGAAAAAAAGCCGTTAAGATAACAGGAAATGTATTATTGATACATTTCCAAGAAAATTCTGGCAGCAAAAAAGTATCCACATTGTGGGCATACTCCATGCTGAAGTCAATTCTTTCTTTAAAAGAAAAAAGATAAGAGATAGGATATGAGCGCAGTCACTGGTATGAAAAACGGAAACCTCCGAAAAATATACCAAAAAAGAGATCAATGTACAGGTATATAAAGAAGTAGCTATATCGATGCTTATCTACAGTGTAGAATCCTGGACAACTAAAAACAATGAATCAAGATAAATAGCAGCAAAATTATATGCGAGATATAAAAATAAAAACAATCACAAACAAAGCAAGAGGCAAAGATATAAAAGAACATCTTAAAAAAATACAACCAAAAGAAAACATAATAACAGTTTTAGTATGGTTATTCCACATAAAAAGCATAGAAAAAAGAAGAACTACCAGGGAAACGAAGCAAAAATAACAAAAAAGAAGCAGAAAAAAGGTCAAAGGACACATGTACGCAATAAATGAGAAAAGCAATTAAAAGAAAAATGTTAAATAGGAAGCGATAGAAAAAAATTTGGAAATAATTTATTACTTGAATTGCTAATTGATAGATTTCTAAAATATTTCGTTAGGCTGCATAACGTTATGAAATGTATAAGTTAATCAACTAAGGACATTTAGTATATTCTTTTTCGATGTCAATCGTACCAGAAACTAAATCTACAAAATGAAGTACTTGGATGAAATAAGTTTTTTCTATGACTGCCCTGAATATAGCCAAAAAACACTCCTACTAACACTGAAAATCATACATTTCACACAGCGTGCGACAACGTTGTCGTACGCTTAAAAATAGCGTGCGACGTCGCAAGCTGAAATTCCCGCGTATATTTGAAATCTAGGTGGCGGCTTGCAGTCGTATAGTGTACAACACGTGTGAAATAGTACATTTCATTACGAGTCTGTTATATTTACTTCAAAACGTGATTTTTAGATGTTTTACCCTACCTAAATACCAAACTATTGAACTTGAATTTTTTGGATGCAGAAAAATTTGATATATAAGCCGTTCACGATCTTTTTGGGTCAAGTGAGGCTATGACCATCTAGTAATTTTGTTGGCAGTGCCTCTGTGGCAACTAAACTCCCTAATGGAAATTGACACTTTTTGTGTTAGGTTAGGTTGTTTTCAGTTTAAGGTTATATTTTCTGAATAGGTACGTTGTTGCCGGATCTCTGTTTAAATTAAGGATGAAAAATTTAAATGATTTGAGAATTGACGACAGAAACGAAAATGAGAAATAATGCATAACAAAAGCATTCAATATTAATGTTTATTGCAGTTTGGATAAGAATTGTGTACATGATATGAATATGCCACTATATTTTACATGATTGCTGCATTCTTGCTTGCTTGCTTGCTGTTGTGGAAGAATAAAGACATCACAAATTGATGCCAAATCAATTTAGTAGAGCAATTGAGCAATATTGGTCTTATAGAAATTAACATGTGAAAAATGTAAATATCTTGTCAAATTGATGGCTTGCTGATTTTACTTCATGTTGATTTTCACATCTGCCACATAACATTTCAACACTAAACTAGTAATAAATAGGTAGGTAGTAAATTATTATACATTATTACGCTGGATTATTGTTTTTACAAATATAGCAATACATCCTTGCAACTAATTCTTTTCATAACCACTACTCAAAGCACAACCACCAAATTCACAACAGCATAAATTAAGTCAAAACCAATAAAATACTGAATAATCTGCGGTCAGCTATTCTGCTGAAATCGGCCATTAGCCCATTACCCAAACCATTAAAGCTCTACGCGATTGCGCATTACCAATGAGTTCGAGTTATCGGTTTATTCTTCTTATACTTGCGTACTATTCTATTTTCATCTTTGTTGATCTTCTTTGAACCATCGGTTTAACATTACGTTATTACAAGTATTTAACAATAATGCATCATTTTAACGTACAGCAAATATATTCTCTAGTCTCGACATCAACTCGTGTTCTTTTAAATCTGGTCTGCCCTCTTTAAATTCGAAGTAGCATCGTTTAATGGATTTTTTTTGTTGTAACCAAATTATTTTGAGCAATTTGACTTCTCCTTTGACGGAAATTAAAATTATTTTTACACACTTGATAAATCATTTATTTTCTTACGAATATTAGAATAAATCTGGCAATGCGGTGACAAGAAAATGTCGAACAGACACTGACAGAGAAATAAAGTTGTATCCCCTACATCACCGAATCAGTTAGTCCAACATGAAAAGAAAAAATCATAGCCAACTCTGTCCCAAAAAGGTCGTGAACGGGTTATATGTAGTAGTGATTTATGGTTAAACGATTTTCATGTATACTACTACAGGAGCTACCACTGCAGTCAATTCTAAAATTTCTGGACGTGTAATGAAATATAATTTTTATTATACTTATCTGAAAACAATGTAACAAAGATAAGAAGTAAATTTTATTTTCACAGTATTAATAATAATACACCATAAAAATAGTACCAAACACGATTAACATTTCCATAACCATTATTTACTTTTTATTAATTTAGAGCAGGGAAAAATTGGAGAAAGAGAAAAGTTTTCCGTTCGCTGTTCTGAAAAAGCCACCTTTACTGCATAGAAAAAAGGTGTTTTCAGAGAAGTAGACTATTGAAAAGCACTTTTCACACTTGTGGGCTTTATGATATCGCTTACAGCTCGTGGTCACCGAACTCACCTACTCGTGTAGAAAGTGACATTTTCAACAATAGTTGTATAATACACTATTTGAAATGTGTCGAAGATTAGGCAACTAACAAGTCACCGGTGAAAGTAAGTAGGTAACGTGAATTCATTTTCTGCAAAACTCAATTTCGCACGAGTTTGCAGACACAATGGAGTCGAATTTCGGCCAAAACAAGATGATTCAATAGGAAGCCGGTAAAATACCGCAGTTTATTTTCCGCGCGCTCGGGTTCAACTCCTAATACTCATGTGTCCATTATTTTCTTTGCCAATCAAATTTAGATTTCTGTTTCTTTGAACCGAAAACCCTCTCCGTGGAAGTTAAGAAAGCAACATTAAAAGGCTCCGGTTCACACTCGTAATAAATGGGCTTCATGCGATTTACGGCCGATACAAGAACTTTCGCACTGCGACCCCCTAAATCTTTTTGTTGGCAGTCGATATAGGCCTTAGGTAAAGCTAACGGGGATATTAAGTTTCAGAGTTTTGATCTGAGTTCAGTTACAATAACTTTACGAATTACTTCTAACAAGACTGCGTACCTACCCAGTGTTAATAATTACCTGTCAATGTGATTTAATATTGCCCTCTACTAACCATATGCATAAACATTAGAATTACATGTCTGCCGATGTAAGCCATATTATTGTTTCCTAAGATACACAGTTACCGAAATAAATTATGTTGTAGCATTAGGAATGCTGGTTAAATTATCATATATTGAACCGACTGCACACACCTGGTTATTGTAATTTTTAGGGCGTTCAATAATAATTTTAGCAATTCAAAATTTCTCAATATATACCTAACAGGTATAGGTATAGTGAACTATAATCTTAAGCTCGCAGATAAAAGTTTTCATTACGAAAATTAAAATCGAGGTTTTTTTAGTATTTAAATATATTCTTGTGGTATTGGATATAAAATAATCTATAAAATCAAATTATCTTTCGTGGTGCTACAGAAAAACAGAGTGATAAAAATGAAATTTGAAAACTCTTGAAAGCAGTCGCATTACCCCTCATTCCACAATAGAAAGACCTTGTAAAACGTAACATCCTACTACATACTTCAGTCATAATTCCAACCTCTGCAATACTCTCAAGTACGAAGGCTACCTACCAAAAAAATTGTCTTTGCTCTTATATTTCACCTACAAATATATTATATATGAGCATTTATATCCATATATCTCTAAAAGGTGGTAAATAGTCGTATAACTTGAGGATGTTTCCACCCACAGTGTAAATTTCTGACAATTTTCGGTAGAACAGCACCCCGACGTAGCCGCTAAATCATTTAAAGGGAAGGTCTTCCAGACTAACACGCCCGGTAAGCTTCCCCATGGACGCATCATTCTTTGATGTTTTATCTATTTTAAAATTAATAAACTCGAACTAAGTGTTTACTCTCAAACCTGCTGTTATGTTGGTGTCTTTCACACCTCCTGTTGCTGCTGGCTTAGACAATGCTCCATTTTCTCTTTGGGGCGACATCCATTGTCATTTATTAGGAAATTAGACTAGGAAAAACGCCATAAGTTTAACAATCTCTTTTATGGTTATGTAGGTATCCAGCTCATAAAACCGCTACATTAATTGAATAAACTCTGGAACTTCTTAGTATTTTCGCTGCGAACCTTTGACTCGTTAATATCAAATTGTCATACTACCTCGTCAGTAGCTCCACGAAATCCACTGTCTCCAGTAATATTGTTGGATTAAACAATGTTTAGTCCAGTCAATATAGCAGAAAAAATGGCAATTCCTTGCAAAAGGTCGGGTAGTTGTGAATTTTTGATATATTATTTGGGTTACCACAGTGATGTAAAAGCGAAGTTTTCGACTTTGGCACACCCCCGCGCACCGAGCAACCTCAAAAAAAAAGCAAAATGTAGACACTTGTTTTCGTTCTTGCCGTATATTTCAAAAACTAAACATTTGTCGAAAAAAATCACTCTTAGTTTTTTTAAAGTAGAGTGATCGCAAGATAACCTTTGTATGACCAAACGTTCTTAATACTATATATATATATATATATATATATGATACGATATTTACACTTAGTGAAGAAGTGCAAAAATTTTAGTTGTCGTTGTGGTGACCCTTATCTCGAAGTTAATGAAATAAGAACTTTACATAAGTAACACTACTGGATCACGGACTGTGTACTCATCCGGTGGACTCTTGGTATGGTGCACCTCCGAAACATATGTGACGAAGTAGAAAACGACTGTGGTGTGGCCTTTCATCCCTAGCAACATGTGGATGAAAGGCCTTCTCGTATTACTCGAGACAATGAGGATGTGCCAATCTAAGAGAGTGGTTTAAACTACACCCTCCGTTTCCCATATTAGATGTCATAATATCAATTAGCTCTGGAATAGTAGAAGTAGAGGACGTAAATTGCCACTTAGCCCCGGAGGTTGGGAAGAAAGGAGTTTCAAGAATTGTTGGTCACAACTTTGAACAAGTAGCATTTAAACGCAAGGACAAAGTTGTGACTCTCACCTCATCCAGAATCACTGTGAGACTGGGTACAGAAACATGCACCGTTGATTCCCTAACAATTTTTTATAGAGTTATTATCAGCAAGCAATCAGATGAGGATCTAAGACATTTCTTCACTTACGAATTGTCTCCATGCCCTACCTCACTATTCTGTGAAAAGGGGTTACGTAAAGGAACAAAATCTTCACTGTACCATTTAAATTAGATCAAATACCAGGAACTAATAGATTGATGGAGACTACGTATCTGCTCCACAAAGTTGTATGGCAACGGAATTCAAGTTTTGGAGCAATATCTGACAGCTACTTAGTGTCCTTGAAAAAAACACTATAGCGAAAATGTAGCTGTTGTGTTTGATGGTTACCCTATGGAACAAAAGACCACCAAAGCTGCTGAACGGAATCGCAGGAGTAGACGACATTTGTGTCCTGACATATTTTTTGATAATTAAACAGTAGCCTAAATTCCTCAAAATTTTTTTTTTTCAAATAACACCAACAAGGAGCGGCTCATCGATCTCTTAAAGGTGAAGTTCCAGGAAGCTAACGTTTATGTTCAGCAAGCGGCAGAAGATTCTGATTCGTTGATTGTGAGCACAGCCATATCTATGGGACATCTTTATGATAAAGTGCTTGTGGTTGGTAAAGACGTTGATTTGCTCGTCCCGCTTTCGGGGTTAGCATCACAGCAGACAAAAAACGTGTACTTCCAGAAATGTGGTTGGGGTAAACATGGTGACACGTCATTCAACTTCAAGTTTCATGAAATCATATTAGTCATTCACACGTTAAGTGGTTGCGAAACAATTTTCTCACTCTTCAGTCAAGGAAAAAATAAATGTGCCCTTCTTAAACAACAACCTAACCTTGTAAATCAAGCAAAGATTTTCTTCAAACCTAACACAACTGCCGAGGAAGTTGCAAAGGCAGGCGAAACTCTCCTTGTGCACCTATATGGAGGAGACTCTCAAAAAGAGGACCTCAATGACCTGCGCTACCACCTATTCACAAGGGCAGACACTAAAACAAAATGTAATCTGCCACCAACAAGTGATGCTGCAAATTTTCATTCTTTCAGGACTTACCATCAAGTACAGGTGTGGATGGGGCTCGAAAAAATCCCCTTGAATGGGGATGGGTGGCTACAAAGTCCTGCTTCTCTCCTCACAAAACGGACAGACAAACGGCTCCAGAATCTCTGCTAACATTTACACCGTGCAGCTGTGGAGAAAGAGTGTAGAAATGCTTGCGATTGTAGGAAAGTAGGGCTCAAATATTCTTCCCTATGTACAGCTTGCCTTGGCCAGTCATGTAAAAATATACCAAAACTACTCCTGGATGACGAAGATTAAATATGTGCTCCTTCAGATATCGAGAGAATGAGTGAAAAAATAGAAAACCGGTATTCAGTCTACAAACTATTGGAGCTTGAAACAGTGGAACACAATCTGTTTTCTTCAAAGTTCAGGAAAGTTTTAACATAAAAAGATCACCTTGTGCTGAAATTGCAAAATTAATGTACTTTAAATGTGATCTTAATATATTTTTACATAGACCACTTAGTTTATGAGATATTTAACGTAATTGATAAGCTTTGAACATTTTTCCCATTTTTTTAAATCTTTGTAAATTGAAATTTTTTTATCTCGGCAACTGTTAAAGTTATATAGCTCGTATTGTGCTCAAATTGTAGCAAATTTACTCTACTTTCAAAAAGGTAAGAAATTTTTTTTCAACCAACATTTATTTTGTGAAATATTCGGCAGAAACGAAAACAAGTGCTTAAATTTTACTGTTTTTTGTGAGGTGGCGTGGTTTGCGGTGGCGCGCCGAGGTCGAAAACTTGGATTTTACTCACTATGGCAACCTAAATGACATATAAAAAAATCTAACTACCCGACGTTTTGCAAGGAGTTTTGCTATATTGACTGCACTAGTTCACTATAATAGTAATGCTTAATAACCTAGTTAGTTAATCAAGTCTAATTTTATTATTTAATAAATTAGCTAAGGTGCCCAGAGAAGGATATTAATATATTATATACTTAAAAATCAGTATGTGCAGCATAGGGCAATATAATTCTTATGGAAGTTTTCTGTACAACGTTGCCACTTCCCGGCAACGACCGGCGGTTTAAGTTTACCTGCTCGAGGATGTGGATTAAAATGAAAGAAGCCATTAGTAGTTGTTAAGTGCCCCGAAATACAAAAGCAGTATTTATTTATGATTGAGGAGTGCATTTTTAACAACATTTGTGCTGAAATGTGGCAACGTCGTTCTGAATAAGACCATGTACTGAATTTTAAGTATGAAACGATTTATAGTATTCGATATTACTAAGACATGCATTAAATCGCCGAATTCAATCACGCTATTGATAACTAAATTATACAGAGAGTTATATGTATCTACATTTTTTCCGTACCACATGAATACCGTGTATGAACTGCTGTTCTATGAAAAAGGTGTAATGGTCTCACCTTTTAGGTATCTGTATCATATTAAATTAATCCTTATTTCAGCTATAACTGCCCGAAAGCGTTGATTCGAATTTCCACCCGCTGTTCCTGTAAGTCCGGCAATTTCGCACGCCGTCTTTTATTTCAAATCGCCCAACTGGCTTGTAGTGACTTTCAAATTCACGATGGAAAACTGTCCTTAAAAAGTTTTACTTACCTTTTGGTGGCTCTTTACGAGTAAATTTACTTTTGCAAGAGTCGATTCTGAGACAGATTTAGTCCTGTTTGGTGAATTGCTGCACCCATTTCAGGACATGATTGATATTTGAAAGTAAAACCTATGTTGGCAGATTTTAATCTAAGACAAGTTATGGTTATATCTGCTTTCGAGTCAATCGAATATATTTTTAGGTCTTATTCTTTTATATTTTTTTCTCACCCCTATTTGTTGTACTTTTGATTGTGCGCCTTGCTCCGATGTTTCTATTACGCGGGTCACAAGATTCGACGTGCGACCTGCTGAAAATCTGTGAAGTAGCTTTACGCTGCTTTCCTACCACAACCTGTTGTCTGTCGGAGCACCTACAGTTGCAAACTCTTCCTTACAGACTGCATCAGTTCTTGAAGTCAGGTCTTTCACTTGTTTAAGTTTCTTGCGCATCTGGCATTTTATGTCTGTCGTTCCGATGTGAGGAAAATGCATGACTTATTGAATCGTACTGGTCGTAAAAACACTAATACATAATCAAAAAATAGGGAGTTTTTGCACAACGTTACGTTAAAATAACGTTACGTTAAAATAGAAAGATTTAATTTTGATTGGCTGTATCGTTGACGTCGCTAGGTAACATGGACTTTAACGTGCCGTCATTTTATCGGAACGTTATGCAAAAACTCCCTAATAAATCGTACCTCGTCCACTAAGCCATGGTTTCCAACCTCAAGTGATATAAAAGGGTTGAAATGGTTTTTATTGACTGCGGTTTTATCCACTGGACATGAACCTAGAAAGTTGCAATTCGGAACTTCAGTTTCTTTTAAAGATCATTTTGGATTTTTTTTAATTTACCCACACAAGAGTTAAATGGGGTAGATGTGTTGTTGCAAAGGTCTCCCTGCAGGCACGACTTTGAAATGCAAAAAATCATTGTTTTACAAATCAGGTAAAACGGTTTTTTGGGTTATTCGAAATTAACCTCTATTCCCTCCCAGAAGACTTAAACGGGCTGGATATAATCAACTCCTAAAAATGTGAATGTGGAACCCTTCATATTTCCTGCGGTTGTTGCGTTAACACATTCGTTTTTAACATGTAGATGCGTTTTTAAAACCTTTAGAAAGTTTTTAATGTTTTTTTTAAATTTCACACCTACAGGGAGTAAAAATTAAGCAGCGTAAGGGGTCTTAATAACCGCATAAATTTGTCAGGCCATTTTATTTTTCTTTAATTCCTATAGCTACGTAATCATTTCGAACAGTTTTGCTACAGAGTTGGCGAGTCTGCTGGTATATCGGGTCCGTTTCAGTCATATTTTATCCCATAAGACTTCAGCTATGGTGCATCTCAAATTCTAAGTTGTCACGCACACAACTTCGCTCCGCGCAGGGCTCTATGCCGTTGTAGCTGCAGCTGGCTGTTGGAGTGTTTTTGTGCAGTAAATTTAAATACGAGGAGCTGCGAGTGTGATAGAGATTAATTCGTTCCATCGCATTTTTTCGTGTTCAGGCTACCTCGCTCGCCGATGTTATACGAGAATACTGCGTTCTCATTGGCTGCATCTGGTAAGCGTGTCTAGCGCGAGACTCCCTTTGGTGTCTGTTTTGGATTAATTCAGTCTCGGCCCGCAAGAGAGGACAATCAAGTAGCGTGTTTGGTGGGCGCATTCGCGCTTCGGAGTGAAGGTGTCCGAAGGTTTCCTTTGTGCTGTTACAGCAAAGTTTTGGACGCTGTTTATTGAAACGGTTTTCGGCAAGTTGTGGAGGTGACGGTGTGTGCTCTGGGTGCTCTGTGTTAATGTTCTAATCTGCCGATGTCGCTCGTTCAGTATTTACGAAAGCTTGTTTAGCTGATATTTCCGTCATCTGGTACGGGATATTTCTCTCGAGCAGTCTAATTAACGGCTCCTCAGGTTTGTGGTCGCCAAGAGGGCGTTACGCAACCATTTCCGAATAAATTAAAGAGATTCTCTGAACGTCTTTGAGTTTCATCCGCCCCCAAGTCAAATGACAGCTGTAGCGAGAGTCGTCACTCGCTTGTCGCATTCTATATTTCCGCATCAAAGCTGAGCCGGCCAAAAACAAGGTATTTCGTGTTCAGTTTGTGTAACTAATTAGACAAGTTTACTAATAACAGTTAATCGAAACACTGTGCGTTCATTGTTGCATGTCACGCGTGTTTAACTAATTAAACACGCCCGCTACATCACATTTAACCAAAGCATTGTGCGTTCATTGTTGCATTTCACTCTTGTGTAACTAATTAAAGATATTTGCTATTAACATTTAACCAAGGCACGGTGCGTTCATTGTTGCATTTCACTTTTGTGCAATTAATTAAATATATTTGCTAACAGCGTTTAACCAAAGCATTGTGCGTTCATTGTTGCATTACAGTTTTGCGTACTTAATTAAATATATGTACTAGTAGCATTTTCTCAAAGCATTAGGCGTTCATTCTTGAATTTACCTCTACATATGTAAGTGCGGATATTAGATAAGGAGCTCCCAGCTGGGCCTTTAGTTATTTTTTTTTTAGGGTAAGCCCTTGTAACACTGTGAGTGTATTATTGTGTACGCTGACCACGTCGGCCCTATTGTAACTTTCAGCCATGGTTTTGGCTTAATAGATGTGTTTACTATATCTGACTTATGATTATCCCTTGTATTTGTGCATGCTTCTTTACAGGGTGACCTTGTCACTATGCCAAGATTAATGTAAGGTGAAGCCTGAGTGTGTAAACGTTGCAGGTAGGTCGGTTACGCTCATCGCTGCAGTGCTGAAGTTTATGAGGCTGCTATTATATTCGACTCCCGTTAAGCTTCAGGTTTCGCCAAGGTAATAATTTAGAAGGTAGGCTCATTTTATTTTTCCGGTTTACTCTGGGTCTATCCTTATATATCCGCTTTTGTCGATAAAACCGGGTGGCGCCCTATTTAATTCCATTGTTGTTTACCGGCTAGCTAGCCGTTGCCCATAGGTAATCTCGTGAAGAACTCTCCGTCGCTACACTGATGTTTAGCTGGCACATCTTGTTGCGGGTTGGGCAGCAGCCTAGGTGAGTCTTTGTCTCGATTATGTCAAATATCATCCGCGCCGGCCGTTTAGTTTTTGTATGAGCCGGCGCGGTGTCGTAAAAGTAGTTTTAAACCGTAACAAATTGAAAAGATAAAAATTTATAAGCTTCGCCCACTTAGTGTGCACACACCCACAAAAACGGAGTTTTTCGAAATTTCAATCCTAAGGAGTATAAAAGAAAGGGGTAAAAATGGTTCTCTCTTTATCAGCTTGACCGGCCGCTTAGGAAGTTAAAAACTGGTCAATGAGTTTCTTTTACAAATCGAATTAGTAAATTTTCAAGGTTTTTCAGAATTCACGCCTAGCAGCGGCTAAATGAAGTATATCTGTTTTTTTAAAGATGGCTATTTTGCGGTAAATACTGCAGGTGGAAAGTTGAAATTCCGGACAGTTCCTTTTACAAATGCAGGCAAGAGGTTGAAATTGGGAAAATCATTTTCTTCTACAAATCGGGTTAAACTTTCAAGGTTTCTCGGAGTTCACTCCCCAAAGCGATAAAAATTCATAAAATTCCATCGCAATTGCATGAAAATATGATAATGATTTGTTTCTTATGGTTTTGAATAATCGTTTAAAACCATGACCTTGCATTTTTAAATGTAATGATATTCAACTGAATAAAAAATTAAACTTGATAACGTTCTTAGATAATTCTAAATCACAATATACTTTAAATCTTAAATTGCGTGAGTTTTTTTAAAGGCAATTTTAACATTCCTAAACAATTATTTTATTATACAAGCAAAAAACATGCAACTTTCCATATAGAGCAGACTCTGTACCCTATACTTCATTCAGATGCAAGATAGAACAAAATCTGCAACCCAAGCTACAAATATCAGCACTAAGTTGATTACTAATATGATTTTATTAAAATTTATATCAGAGAGATATGGCTTTGCTGCTGTCTTTATGAATGTCAATATCAATGTGTCATGTTTTTAATATTATATTTTGCTTAAGAAAGCCATTTGCAACATTTTTTAGTGGGTAAATTTATTCTCAGATCACATTGAGCAGTTTTCATTTAGATAGACATCGCACAATTTTCCAATTTCAAGCTTTGCAAATTTGACAAAAACTATAACCTCTATATAAGCAGAAGTAATACTATAAGTACTTCGATATTATCGGGTTATATGTCGATAACTTGTTGCACAATAATAAAAGAGTGTCAGTTTGACAGATTAAATAATCCGACCGCTTCAGCGGGAGGATTATTCTGTCAAACTGACACTATTTGTTATTGTGCAGGAAGTTTGAGACGTATAACCTGTTCGAAGTACGCATTGTATTCGATTTGATTATTTTTTGAGAAAATTTTAATATTAGGATCAAATAAATATTGTATTGGAAGTTCGATTT